>JALLPD010002106.1:0-10740 GCA_036940065.1 Cyclotella cf. meneghiniana | reverse complement strand
TTGAATATTTGATACTCTGACAGACCTTTTCCTTCTCCCTCAACAATGCTTCAGTATCCATGAAATTGGTTGTTTGAATCAGAGAGTGATTGGATGCTCTGTTTCAGCCCCTCATAGACATCATCACCATATTGGAAGCCGGAAAGGTTTGCTGCTTCTTTTGATTCCTAATCACGGGATTGAACAGTGTTTGAAGGCACATCCCTCAATGTTGTCTCCTCTTTGGTGAACAATGCACTTTGGAAATTCATATCCTCATCCTCTCTCCCCTCTCCACCATCCTCACTCTATTCCCTGTCATCAATCTTGCCAGTATTTCCCCTTTGTTTTTTCTCCCATCTCCCCCAACTTCTTCCCTGTCCACACCCCTGATATCAACTGGATGACTTGCTTGACTAGCATTTACTGTTGCAACGAGAGTATGTGGAGTTGAAATGTTAACTAAATGTGCACACAGAGGACAGCATTTGATATAATTGGGGGGTGGTCCAGATCTTTGTCTATAAAAGTTCGCACAGCACCTCTTTCCTTCATATGGACATTCCACTTGAATATTTTGTGGTAGACTCTATTCATATTTCAATCATTAAAGGGTCCAGCCAGCATTGTAATTCTGTTCATGACATGTGTTTGTTTAGCAAAATGCGGTAAATTAATTTGGAAACGTGTTATTTATTATTCATAACCAGGATTCATCGCAAATCCATTTATCTGAATATGGTTCTTCTGGATCAGTTAGTTGCATCCATGACTTTGAAAGAATGATAGTTTTCCATTAATGCTTCTTCATGCTGCTCACGCTCATGTGCAAAGCACATGTGTGCCAATTAAATTTAAAAAAACAAAATACAGCGTCCTGCGTCGTGACCTAAAGGTCTGAGTGTTCACTAGATGTATTGCTGATATGATGTAACCCTTTAGGTCACGCTCTAGGATGCTGTGTCAAAAGTCCACTGCAATCATTTCCTGGGGTTGTTGATCTCATGGTGGCGTGGTTATTTTTATTGCTTTGGGGGGGATATCTTAAAAAGCTGTAGGTAGCTACTAAGTATCAAAGAAGGTAGAAAAAACATCTCCCAGCTGTAGCATTGCAACCAGAAAAACAAGGGCTATAAAATAGTTGTCTACCACTACAACAGTTAAGTAATTCCGTTCGTAATCTCATACTGTCGTACTTCAACTTAGATGAGCACAAAAAAACTGAATTCAGTGGCCAGTTTCTGTGATGAAAACTCGATATGAGATAAGCCCCAGCGGTAAATAATGTGATGCAAGGCATTAGCTGAACACATCACAAGAAAGGAACAGAATGCTCAGACTCAGCATGTGGTTACTGGGTGCGCAGCAGTCAGTCAAATTTTTACAATTTCGGTCGCCATGGTCGATATCATATTTTCCTATTTCATCCAACTTACAGAGATATTAATTACATGGTGAAAACAATATTTTTTGAACATAAAAGGTACATACTTAGCAAAGTATGTATTTAGTGTAAAAAAAGTGAGTCGTGTACCTAGAATTTTTTTCCCAGTATGACTTCACAAGACTGCTTCTGCTTTCTCACAATGGCAGTGCCAATTTGCGTAACTTCTGGCAATCAGCTTGCAAATGAATTCCCTCACACGAGAAAATCTACATTAGGTAAAAGTCAGCACTGACTTTGAATTGACTGAATCCAGTCGACTATCACTCGTTGTAATTTCAATTCCTATTTTTATCCCTTGGTATGCTCGAGTAGTAGGAGTTTGAAGATGCTGTCTCCGTCTCGGTCTCAATCGAAATTCTGACAACCCACTATTGGTAGAGGAAGGAAGGAATAAAAAGGTAGTAGAAAAAATGACTTAAAGGATAGTAATTTTATGAGAAATCTACCGTATAAAATTTCTCTGAAAACCCGGTTCTTGGATAAACCCTATGTTGCGTAGTGCCAGTTTTGAGTAACACCTTACCTATATTATATTCGAGCAATTTTAATTTTGGTGTATTGTATCTAGAATCCGTCTACCTCTACAATAGAGAGAGGTACATTTTAGAGATAATCTGGTCACGAAGTCATTTTTGGTTCACGTAAATTAAGTGTGGCACGAAGTCCCACGCATTGCTAAACTTTTCGGCCTAATTAATTCCTCTCTATTCCCCAAAGGGACACTGACTTGGTATGATTCAACATATCTACAATATCGTACCTCTCTAGGTAGAGTGGTATTGTACCATTGCTCTTCTTCTGTCACTCTGATACCTCCTACGGTTTTGTACAGCTCCATTATCGTATAATAATACTTCTACCGGATATACATGTATGTTCCATTCTAAACCACAGCAGAGATAATGTCTCCGATAACGTACAATACAGTAATACCGTAGGGAACATGAACCTTGGAAACTGGCCTCCTGGAAAGGAGGATAAACGCATACACATTCGTCATCACAACTCATTCAGCCGCAGATAACCCGCACACAGTGGACAATGTTAGCGCATAGATTGTGGCAGTGCCTGTAGATATCAACCAAGATTCGAGGTAAGAAGCTGACCTTCGACAGTGCCAAGGTTGCTCTGCTTTTGTTGTCTCCGGTCGTGTTCGCGTTTCGGTCTTTCGCTTATTTTTTAGCCCCTCCCTTGTGAATGGATGCATCGAAAGTTAAACTGTTTCATTGGTGGTCACCATGATTTCGCTTTTGTCGGTGAGGCATTTTCCGTTGGTTTTCCGTCTTAGTTCATCGTTTTACCCTGGTTTACCTGCGCGTATTTCAACTTCGCTCTCTCGTTGGGTTGCCTTTTGCCCTGTACTCCTCTATGTGCTACTGGATGCGACGCTCTTTAAACAAAGTACCCCAGAAAGAATTTTTTTCCCAATATTATGGTAAACCTGGGTGCCACTTGATGCTATTGTACACAATGGATTCTGCTCGTCTCAGGGCGTTCAATTTGTCGCTACAAGGCATCTTTCCTAATTCATATGGGTGTATGGAAACGACGAATACTGATCGACTTTGTTGTCCTCTAGCGTTGTTTTGTAAGGTTCTGTTTTTCTTGACGCTTAGTGCTCATTCATTCCACAGAAGCGTGTGTTTATGTTTTTTTTCTTGGCGCTTAGTGCTCATTCATTCCACAGAAGCGTGTGTTTATGTTTTGCTTTCGGCGATCTTTGTCTTGGGGCAGGCTATCGTATGGATTCTTTTCCGCAAACGAATTCTTATTGAATCAAGCAAGTCGAGATTATTCGAGACATTCTCGTTAATGCTATTTTAAAAGCCTCGTCTTCCCACTTGTTTTCATGTTGTTGTCACGTTACAGGACGTGGAGCGCTGTAACACAAGCGAAGTCTCTTGAGCCTTGACGAGATATGACAGGGGACTTTCCCTCCTCCCGAGAAAAATTCAGGGAAAGCTTCGGCTATGACTTCCCCTATGATTCAGACGAAGAACTCAAGGACATTGGCCCTCGTCACATACACGACGCGCGAAAACTCAGAATCAGCGGCAAAAGTTTCACTAGCAGCGGAACAGAATCCAGATTATGTATTATTCAGGAGCAACTTCGAGTACCTCTATCTTCAGATGACCTCGCAAGTATTGCCGCCCCCGAGAGAAGGATTTCAGACTCAAGCTACAAATCGGCCCAAGATGCCGACGTCGACGTCATTTTATGTGCAAATCTTGAGGCCCTGGTACCTAACTCTCCCGTTGCAATGAAATCCGATAGAACACCTACTTCGTTGACTATCAATTCTTACGAAACATCGAATGTTGATTCGACAGCATTACTCGACGCACTCGATCAATCGCCTGTTGGCGTTTGCAGTGCATCTGTGCGAAGAGAAGGAATTAAAATCCCCCTCAGAGATTCGACTCAATGCGGAGATGGTGTTCGCAAAAGATTTTCATGTAGGACCTCCTCGATTTGCGAGAAGTCGTCTGCCGAATCCACATTTTTCTTAGGGTGTATTGATGACGATGACGAGTTTGCATCAAGAGTCTCACGAGAAAGGTTGATAATTCCGACGAAAATATCAATGAAAGACAATGACGTCGAACTTAAGACTCAAGATGATAAATCAGTGAGGTCGGCTTTAACATGCGATCGTTCGTACACACTAGAGGATGTTGTTTCTACGTCAGGTTCTGTGAAAGAATTGACGATGCCATTGCACATGGATGAATCTGATGAAAATGAAACCCGAGACAAGTCTCCTTATTTGTCGCCTGTGGTTTCAGGCAATAAATCTACAGGCTCATCCTACCGTGGATCCTTCATGGCATGGCCAGACTCCAATGACGAGACCAATAGTAGTGATGACGAAGACAAACAGCAAAAAGTTGACAAAGTAATTAACAGTGGTACTTTTGTATGTGAATTCCCCCAAGATCGTAGGGCATTTTTTTCTCGATCCAATTCAACTTCTTCTTTGCGAGAATCCTGTCGGTCAACTGGTTCATCAATGGGAAAGTCAATAACAACAAACGAATCTCACATTTCTTCGGACCCAAGTTTGAACAGTGGAACATCACCCGCGAGTTTGAGAAGAAGTCGTCGAAAGGCTGCTTTGTCGAATCGGAGGAGGTCGTCACGCGCGTCTCTAGAGACAATCAACTCCAACAAGTCTTTCAACAAGTCGTTTCGAAGGAGGACAAGAGCATCTCTGCGTGCAAGCATGGAGCGGCGACAGTCGAATAAAGGAAATCCAGGACGAAAGAGTTTGACGGAGCTTCTTGATGCGTCTTCATCTGCATTGCCCTTGGTGGGATGGGACGACAATAATTCTGAATCGTCTTCTTTGCTAAGTTCCAACAGTCGAAAGTTGACTCCAGCTAACATTAGATCTTTGTCCGCATCTTCTCGGCTGCCAATTATGGATGCAGGCTTATTTTTGGATGAATGGGTTTCGCGGTCCAGTTTCAAGAAGAGAGGACATAATCTGTCATCGGATAGGAACGTTGATGCGGGAGTGCCTTTGGCGGAGGAGTTTGACCAGAAAAAACCGTGGATGAAAGGTCCACCAGTGGCAGTATGTAAAGCCATGGCACGTAGACGGAGTAGTATCACATTGACCTCTTCAATCAACTCTATAATGAGTACAGATGGAGAAGCCTTAATGCAATTGGCTGCTACAATAGCGCCGCCACTTGCCGCAGCGAAAGATCGTGACCCGTGTTTATCAAGACCTCGATCATCCTTCACGTCTGCCACGTCGTCCCTTGGTGACGATCAATCTATTAATAGTGACCTCACAGAGTTGCGTCAAGCACACGAAGCTCTGTTCTCCGTTCCGGAAGACGAAGCAAAAGAAGCTATCGAACCTGAACATTTGACTACCTTCGGTGCCGACTTCGAAGAGAACAGTCAAGATTTTTTAGCCATCTTTCCCAAAGCAATGAAAGAAGCACCACCTTCTTCGCAACTTGAATCGGCACCTTCTACACACTTAGCACCCGTCCAAGAAGAATCCGATGACGAACTTGCACCCAGCCTGAAGCAATCACTGCCTCACCACGACCTCCATGAACAAAAATTAACCCTTGATGAATTGGACGTAAATATCTCAACATATAAGAGAGCACACAAATCAAGTCCACGCGAAAACGAGGACGACAGTGATACTTACAGCGACGTTGATGCTGATGCCGATGCCGATGCCGAGAAAAATACTTCACCTTCACTAGGACTTTACATGAATGTCCATGATCAGGATATCGAGAGAGAGTTCAACACAATAGAAATGGAAGATATCAATTTCAAAGAGTGTGGCAAGGAAGATGATGATAACGAAGCTAATGATGATTTGGAAATGTTTCTTGAGGGGAGCCGCTCAAAGAGTTCATTCCATGACGATGCCAGGAGTTCTAAAAGTGGCAAGAGCAGCAGCAAACTGAGTGGGTTCACTAGTTCCAGCAGGAGATTAATATCGGGCAAACTGAGACCGATCAAGGATAGGCTAAAGAAACGATCTGGAAGCAATCATGTCAGAAGGCGACATAAGCGCCTCTGGAAGTTGTGTGTATGGAATTGTCGCAAAATCACTCTGCTGATTTCATCTGTCTTCTTGATTCTTGCCGGTATAGGAATCACGTCGTGGTACGTAGTGTCAAGAACACGTCAAAATGATTCATTTGTTGAATTTACAGAAAATTATCAAGACAAGGATAAGCCTCCAATTCTGCATGAGGAGATGCCATCATCCTCTCCTTCAGAATTAATCACAACAGATACGCATCACGAGAGCAACCCCGCGAACTCGTCGATACATTCATTTTCGCCGTTAAATCAATCTTCTCTACCTTCCATTTCACCCTCTCCATCAATAATCTCCGACCCGAAAAATCGAACACATTCGCCTCTGAGCACCGCACCCGTTTCAGTCAACGAGCTTCGCGATCCAGCGGCGACTCCAAGTATTTCGCTGACACCATCTATTCAGGTGGACATCAACGTTACGTCTCAGAAGCCGACTCTTGTCAACCTCACTATTCAGTCTCCAACTGCCCTTCCAAGTGCTTCATTCTTGCCCACTTTGCTTGCTGACTTCAATAAATCTTACTACCCAAGTGCTAGCCCCAGTGTAGCTCAGTACCCAATGTTTATCGCTGTTGACAGCAACCTCTCATCCATACCAACAATAACCCACATGCCACTGACATCCGTGAAGAATAGTTCCGCTGTACCAAGTCTTCTGTTGAATAACTCCACTCTTTTTAAAACTTCACAAGTTATAAAAGGAGAAGCGGATTTTCAATATGCTGGTGCAAGTGTCAGCACGACACCATCTGGTGAATACATCGCAGTGGGATTTAAAGAGGCGAGCGGTAACAATGTTGTTGACTGCGGGCTTGTTAGGGTGTATGCCAAGAAAGGAGAGGTCTTCGTTCCTTTCGGAGAAGATAGCATGTTTGGGACAGCACCAGGAGATGAATTTGGATCATCAGTGTCGATATCAAACGACGGAAAGAGAGTAGTAGTTGGTGCTCGAAGCCGCAGTGTGTCGGGCAAAGATAAAAATGGCGAGGTCAAAGTGTATCAGTACTTTGAATCGCTTGATTCCTGGTCACAAATTGGAAATGCCATTGAAGGGTTGCAGGATTTGGACCGGCTGGGTTATGCAGTTGACATTTCTGGAGATGGCCTTCGTGTGGCGTGTGGTTCTCCCAAGGGCAATGGAGGAACGGGAAGTGCAAGTGTATATGAATTCAATGGCGCCGATTGGGAGTTGGTTGGGGGAATACTAGTCGGTGAACTAGTTCGTGACCGAGCTGGTTTTGCAGTTTCTCTCTCTAAAGATGGGGCAGTCATTGCGGTAGGGGCATTCTCAGCATCATTGAATGGTCTCACTGAATGCGGAAGTGTGACTGTTTATAGTTTTGATTCGTCTAATTCAACATGGGTAAACAATGGGCAGGTCTTGAATGGTATTGCGGACAATGCTCAATTTGGTTACTCCGTTGCACTTTCCAGTGACGGACAGCGTATTGTAGTAGGTTCCAACGGATACAGCTCGTCAAGTGAATCCATCGAAGGAAGTTGTGAAATCTTTGAATTGAACAAAGTAACAGAGATATGGACACAAATTGGTAAGTTTTACGGTGAAGCCGAAAACAAAGGAGCCGGTTACCAAGTCTCAATATCAGAAGACGGCCAATGGATAGCATGCAGTAAAACAATGTCACGTTCGGGGAGTCCCGAGGGTGTTGTATTGATATCCAGAGAAGTTGACAGCGAATGGCAAGTCTACGACACTATCGCACCTGTCTATGGAAACTCGACGTCTTTTGGATCGTCAACATCCATCTCCAAGGGTGGCAACTATATCGCTGTCGGGTCACCGATGTACAACAACTCGAATGGGTATGTCGGGCTGTTCTCTAGGGTAGGCAACTAAGCCAGCGATGTCATTTTTTCATTACATAGAACATCTTTGCACAATTTTAATGCTTCTCACAGGAGGATACCAATGATAACGTAAATTTCATTCATTACTTCTGTGGGTACCTTTAGCGAGTAACATAGTTTAGCTCTATTATCAAATGCTCAGGATATCAAATAGTCTCTAGTCGACACGGAGCTGACCACCGAGAGTAGGCAAGCAAGAGGCCAACAGCCGCATAATAATGATAATAAAACTCTCCTTTCAACAAACTCCGACAAATTCAACCTCACTTCGCTCTTCGCAACAAAAAGTACGTGGCAACTCTCAGGAACACTTGAATGATCGCCAACATACTCACATTCACCCATACACTGTTCCACACACCTTCGATTCCAAAGGATGATACCACAAACGAGCCTGGAAGTGGACACTCATCCGTATTAAATGCAGAGCCGGAGGAGCTTGCATCGCATTCGATAACTCTTCCTTTGAATTCATTAATAATAAAGGCAGAAAATCCGTAACGAGCCATCGAGAGCCATGACATCCAAGCAAGCGCTGGATGTATACTGTCGTATGGGATGTAAAAGCCTCCGAGGATCATCAAACAGACTGTGAGCAGGGGAGCGAGCATCAGTGCAATAGCGAAATTCGGTATTGCGATCGAAAGAAACAACCCTGTGCTCTGTGCCGCGGATATCGTCAAGTAAAGCGTCAACAGAAACGTGAAAAATGCTTGTGCCGTGGCCCGGAATCCACATATCCAATAGACTGCTATCCCGTAACACACGGGCAAGGCGACAGAATTAATCATATCGGCAACAGTCTTGGCAAGAAAGTAAGGCAAGACTCCATACATCTTCTTAGCCCGCTCTCTTGACAGCAATCTCCTCTCGGAACTGAACGTTACCATTGACGACGTAACGACAGAGTTGCTTTGAGCTATAATGATAAAGAATAATAGACTGGCTCTATTGAAAATGTAGGAGGTGGTATCTGGCATTCTTCCCCAGGCCAAGCTAGTGAAGGCGATCCAGCAGGATGTCAAAAGAAGCGCCACTTTCGTAATACGCTCTCCTCGCTGTTGCTTGGAGGCTCTAACAGTAAGCAGACGCAATTGAGTAAATAATCCCGATTGAAACTTAGGCTGTTCTTGCTTGAGTTCTGCAAGGGAGGAGAGTCGGCGATTGAGTCTTTTGGGAGTGGAATCCGATGGTTTCTGCCATTTATTACGATTTTGCTCCCACAACATTGGGAGCACACCGCCACCGTCCCTATTTTCATCGTCTGTAATCAAATCCATCAACCAATCGGCCTTGGATGTTTCTGGCGGCAGCTTTTGCACATCGGGGAAAGATTCCAAATAATTTTTGACCTCCGCCGCGTGTCCTTCGTAGACGACTCTTCCCTTTTCCAGCAAAAGCAAATTATCAAATAGGTCGAATATGGAAGTACGAGGTTGATGAATGACGACGGCAATGGCATGTCCCAACGCTGCCAATTCCTTCAAAGTGATAATGAGTTGCAATGCCGTGGAGCTATCCAGTCCACTGGTCGGTTCGTCCAACAAGAGAACGGACGGCCTTGCCACCAATTCTACTGCCACGGCGACTCGTTTTCTTTCTCCTCCGGAAATGCCGCGTCGGGGCCCTAGGGGCGAACCGATGAGACTGTCTTGAACGGCGGTCAGCCCGAGACGCGCCAAGGTTTCATCGACTAATTGGTCTACGTCCTCTTCGGCGAGATGCTTGGACGTTTTCAATCTGGCCGCGAATCGCACAGTTTCCCTGACAGTGAGATTGGGCAGCAGCAAATCTTCCTGCCAGACGACGCCCACCAAGCTCTTGGGAAGGTCTCCCTGCTCGCCGTTGATTCGAATGCAGGAATCCCGAAGGAGGTCGTTGGCCGGGTCGGACAAAACGCCTGCGGCAACGGACAGCAGAGAAGTCTTGCCGCAACCGCTGGGACCCATCCACGCACACAGCTGGTGCGGCGAGATCTTGGTGGAAACGCCCGAGAGGACTTCGCGCCGCGATTTGTGGTTGGAGCTGCGAGTGGACGGCGCGTACGTGATGTTTTCCAGGGTCAGCTCCACGAGGGGGATAGTGCGACAATCGAATGGTCTGGTCGTCGCGTCGTCGGGGGAGACTGTCGCGTTGGAGTGTGACTGGTCGTTGTCATTGATTTGGAGGACGATGGTGTTGCCGTCGTGATCGTTTCCATTCGACATCGTTATCGCGTCAGGTCAAAAGAACAGATTCTATTTCAGGCGATGATTACCAAGAAAATGGGTACCATATTATGGTACAATATTAATAATATATTTCATTATGACGTCTCTGAGTCAACTGAGCTTCCCCTAAACTTCCTATTCTGGAGTTCCGCCTGGAGTAGAGAGATTCATCCCAACATTGCCATACTTTGTAAAATAGCATTCCGTCTCGTTTACACTCGTTCTCAGATCCGATCATGCATGATGAATGTTCTAGAATCGTTCTGGAACCTGATGACTCCATGGCGGTCTCAACGTTGTTGTCGGTTCTTGAACACGAGGGTGCCACGAAGTGTACCATACCCGCGGAGACTTATCCCCATTTTTCTCGTCAATCCTAGAGTCCTAAAAGACACGAATATTGTACCAACCCCCTCTCTCTAGCCCCGGTCCAGTTTTTTACGCATGTATATTATGACTACGTAATTTTGAAATGAAAAAAAAAAGCTTACGAGGGTCACTTGTTTCCGAGGCCATGTGTTCAGACATCTGGTAGTACAGGAGCAATACCAATGGTTTGTAACAAAGTTTTGCCATAAAATAGTGGGTGACTACCGTAATTCGTTTTTTCGCCCAAACGCCCAAATATGCCTTGGCCAAATCCCAGAT
>JALLPD010002105.1:0-10733 GCA_036940065.1 Cyclotella cf. meneghiniana | reverse complement strand
TACGTATTGTACCGTGATAGAAGTAAGTTGACAAGATACTTTTAATTTTTTGCCCATGATAGCATTGCTAGCTTTGCAAATATTATAAGATATGTTTTAAAGTATCTTTTGAAATTTTCCGGGTCTTAAATTCCGTGATGTACGGTATTTTTATGGCCTACTTCCCTCAGCTTCCATATGAAAATGACGATTGTTCTGTTTGTACTTAGATTCAGGTCTCAATTGTCAATCTAAGAATCATCAAAGAAGTTCGAATTCATAATCAAAAGTACTTAATTAGTGATCAAGATGAACACAATCATATGACAAAAAGATCAATGCTTCAAGAGAAAAGACCAAGTGCATTTAAAACTATATTGTTGGATAATTGAGTCATTTCAATAAGTCATCTTTGAAAGAGTATCAATGCTTTTTGACAGACAAACCTATCAACAATGCCAACAAGTCAATTAAAACAGACCAGCTCCTTTGTATTATTGGTTTCAAGGAAATTTTGGTTTTTCAAGGAAAGAGATAACCTAGCAATATTATATTATAAATCATGAAAGTTCAATATTGAAGAAAATCTTGTTCTTCTTCAAGAAAATGAATAGATTGACAAAGAAATGGAAGATACAATCAAAATGATTCCTTCTCATTCATCTTTATGTTGGTGCAGCAATTCAATCAATGATTAAGGGTTTCCAAGTGGAGACATTCCCATAAAAGGAACACAAAAACTTTGCAAGGTTCAATTTAATTGCTAGGCAGTAGATGAGATACACTCATCTTAAATTTCAGTCTGCAAGGTTCATTTGAAAGGATTCATGTCCTTGAGCAAAGTCATATGCTGACAGAAGATTTTCAATATATATTGAAGGAGTCAGGCACTGTAGAAAAGTGAGCTGTGAAAACAAACAAATTAGGCTCAAGACTTCTGATAGCAATGCAGCAAGAAACATTTTTGCCTCAGGAATAGGCACTTTTGAATGGATATTGAAGGAGTCAGATTCTGTGGAGAAGTGCCCTGCTTGTGGAAACAATCAGGACTGGCTCAAGACTTGCAATAGAAATGCAGCAAGGAACATAATGGAAGGTACTTAATAGAGCATGAAGAAAATAACACTGACTAAAAGACTGGGTGGTGAAGTGGAGAACAGGACTGTAGAGTTTCATCCAATGGATCTCCAATGGATCTGAGCTCTCCACAGTTGCAAATGAAAATATTGTGTTGGACTTTATCATTGTCATCATGTTTGACTTAATTGGAATGTGCATTGTACATGTAATATTGATCTGTGAGAAGACTGCATTTACAACAGGAACTGCATTGTTTTTGGTTGAATTGATTTAGATTACCTACATTTTTAAACTAGAGATTCATATAAAATAAAAAAATGCCTATCTTGCTTCTTCATTTTCTAACTTCACAAAATTTCTAATAATTTTTTATTTAGACTTCAATCCAACAAATTTTTGGCATAGCAACGAGTCACTCTTGTAGGCCTTGATTTCCATTATCCAATGTTGCTTCAAGCATTTGAGGAATCAAAAAACCACATACATGTACTGGACTTGATGAAAATCAGCCTAAATTAAGTAATCATGAGAGATTCCTCTCAAAAAAGTTTGAAAGTGGGTTTGTCCAGATGAGTAGGGGTCTCAAGATAAGTCATAATGTCACTACTTAGACAGAAGTATCACAATGTTGATGGTAGTGTTGTTTTTGCATGCATTGAGAGCTGTGATTCCACAAGTTTCTTTGCACTGCAGTCTTGCACTTCATGGCTACTTTTCAGGGATGTAGCTGTTTTTATCATCTTGGGTTTCATAGAAATTTTGGACTGTAGGATTGAATGATGGATAAAACACATTTTGGGTATCATCATTTTGTTGGAGTATTATCCTCAGTGTCATCAGAGTTGCCACTCAAGAATGTATCATACTGAGGTAAATGACAAGAGAAAATGGTCAGATTTTTGCACAATGTGAGTGACAATCAATAAAATGGAGCTCTTGTAACATTCAACAAGTCCATTTGGACAATAACAATACTATTTGTTGGCATATAAATCTCAGAGAATATCTTTCCTTGTGATGACATGGGTTAAAATGATAGACAGTACAATGTGTCATCAATGGGAATGCATACAATACAGATACAATGGAGACAAAGTAATTAAAACCCGCCAACAACAAATGACAATGGGAAATGATAATGGCAAATGATAATGGCAACTGTCAACTGTCAATTGGTAATGCACAAAGTGTTAAGATTTCCCCTTCATTTTAAATTATCAATGGAGGAAGTTGATAAGTGATGAGCACTGTTTCAGAACACAATGAAACCATTCTTATTTAGCCCATGATATGATATCTGGGGCATCTTTAATGGCACTCTATCTGTCGACATGTATCATGAACAATATTTAATGTATTTGATGGCTAAAATGATGATTAGCCATACATGTCTAGCCCATGATAATTTAGTTGGTAACTAGAAGGCAAGATATAGATGATGTAAATGTGTAAATTATACAAGAGATTTATTGTATCAGATGGCAAAAATGATGTTTAGCCATTACAGTATGCTGATGTTGTACACATTGAAGAATATATCCCAACATCAGTGCCACTATGACAAATGTCAGTGATTCCAAGATGGATGAAAAATACCCACCTTGACCAGCAATTAAATGCAAGTGCTTCAGATGTAAGGAAAGCAATGTGTTCAATGCAAAATTTTTTTTTCAGGAATGTTAAGTTGTATGTAAAAATGCAAGATGGATCAACAACTTTTCTACTGGATTAACAATCAATTCAGACATTTAGATCAATGAAAAGAAGCAAACCACAGTTAACTGCAGAAACCATGCAGATTGTGTCAACAAATATTTTGTGGAACTGTGTTGTCGCTAACAATAGGACAAAAAAGGTGACAAAAACCAGGTTATAAAAGTTGGACACTCTATCCAAGAGTGGGAAGTGATTGGTGATACACTGGTGCTACTCTGAGCCAGGGACGAAGGAATGAAACATCCAGGCAGATTGTTCAGATTAAGAGCGAATACATGATGCTGGAAAAGAAGGTAATTGCATGAGATATAGTAACAACCAATGCAAGGATTTCAATGCTGTGCTCTTATATGTAGAGTATTTGAAGGGCACTCTGTTCGTGCAATCAAACAAAATGAAAGCAATGAGTTCGAATCGTTTAACTTGGCTCAAATCTGTTTGGTAGTCGTAGCTTCTGCGAGAGTTGTTCAATGAAACTAGAATATATGTAAACATAGACAAAGACATTAAGTTCAAAAATGCTTTAGTTTACATCTCAATAACATCATCATCATTTGTGAAGTAAATGTCGTAAAAATATTAAGATATGAAAGCAGATAACAACTCGGTTCGGATCATGAATAGAAAACCGCTAATTGAACAGCTCCAGCTATTGCACCCAACACGCCTCCCACAAAAATCAACAAAATTTCGTCCTCCTCAAAGGCAGGATGAAGCACGCCTTCAAACTCAGCATACGACAATCGTTGCATCTTTTCTCGTATTGTATTCTCCATATCTAATGCATCGGTCGTGTACTGATAAGAATGCGGCATAATGGCTGGAAGATTCTCGGCAATCTTTTTTGCGATTTCTTCCTTCATTTCTGAAAATTGTCGACTCCCCATCGCTGTGATTGCAAAGGGTTTCATACCCCCCACTAATTTTTCCGTAAAGACGATCGAATGAGCTCGTAACATGGCATAGAAATTCGGCGACAGAGGACCCGTCAATATCCGTTCCCATATGGCTTTTGTGTGTAATATTTCGACGCAATTGACACGTGCAAATGTTTCCGAGACTTCCTGCTGCCGTTTTAAAAAGATGCCGTGGATCGTGAACGGTCCGAATTTGTGGGGATTCAGTGGTCGAAAAATGACCTTGAGAGCGAGCCAGTTTGTCTCCCATCCGACTAGGAAGCCAAAGACTGGCAAGACCCAGGCGGCATCGTAGATGAAGTAGATCCCCATCTGAACCAGACCGAATAGGAAACCAAAGTAAAACCCGCTTCTGCGAATGAAGGTGAATTCCTGACGAACGACAAAAGTTTGATAATTCGACGACCACAATCAATGCAACACATGAACGTGAACCTGTCATTTGATTCGAGTTCAACCAGACGCTCACCTTGTCACCGCACTCCAAAAAAATTTTATTCACCAACTTCTTCTCTCGAACACAGGCACTGACAGTCATCTCCTTAATATCCAGAATATCGTCAATATGCTCCTTCACCTCCTCCATGAAACCGACCAAAAAACTCTCGCTCTCGATATTCATGACGACGATCAATTCATCCTTGACTTCCTTGGGAAGCCGGCTCCACACTCCCGGCATGTATTTCCCTGCCACTTCGTTGACGACCGTATCGAGCATCAAGAGCAGGGCATCTTCCATGACTTGACCGAATCGTTGTGGATCGAGGCGATCGAATATTTCTTTCAAATTCAAAAGTTTGGTCGTCATGAGATCGAAGCAGACCGATGCCATTTTTTCGGCCTTGGTGGGTATGATGCCCTGGTATCCGAAGAGACCCCACGGTTGATTTTTGAAGCGGAGGAGGGGATAGCCAACGAATTCTAGGGGGCGGAAGGTCATTTCGAGTGCGAGGACGTTGGTGACGTAGCCTATGACGCCCGCTCTGGGGGAGGGAGACGGTGGCGTTGTGTTGGAGACGTTGGTGCATGCGGTGATGATGAGAGTGACGTGCCATGTCGAATGAGAATCGGGGTCGTAGGCTCTGCCCTACACAATGGAATAGGTAGACTTACATGAGGGGCTGGATGAGATAATACCACAGCGGGTAATTGCCGACGCCGTAGCCCATGATGGTCGATGCGAAAAAATGCTTGGGAGAGAATTTTGGGTTTGTATTATGTAGACGGCAAGGTGAAACGTTGGGAAGGGATATTGTGTGTTCGTGTGAGTTATTGTGGTTGAGCGAGGCACGGTATGGCATCCAGCATGTTTGTCTATATATGTATGTTGTGTTGTCACATGGCTATGATATCACGAGTGATGTTTACTTTTTTCACGGGTATCTTAATTTGGGCTGTTGTTCATGCCAACAAAATATTTTTATTATATACTAGCATATGCTTAGAGTGAATGAAGGCTGAGCGCCTACTGGAACAAAACAAAAAGTTGTGTCGACCCACCACTTGAGTAGATCCTATTGCCACACTCTGTAACTTCCTGGCGGCGATACCTTGCTTCATCGGTATTGTACAATATCCCTCGTTCCTCCTCGCCATCTCTCACTTGAAATGATCGTTGCGCTTGTCCTCCCGTCCACATCGATTCCATGACGAAGCCACTATTTCCATAGATCATCAAGCCTCCGCAGCTAGCTTCCCCCCAAATCTCGAAAGCGCCCGCCAAAACCGCACCAAAAAATATGTCTAGCACGGGTTCGACGCCGCCCATCCTCCGTGGCATCCGCGCCGCCCTCCCGCCGCCCCTCCTAAGCCAAATCCTCTCCTCGCGCATCCTCCTCGTCGGCTCAGGCGGCATCGGATGCGAACTCCTCAAAAACCTCGCTCTCTCCGGCTTTCGACACGTGGAAGTAGTCGACCTCGACACCATCGACGTCAGCAATCTGAATCGTCAGTTTCTATTCCGATCGCGTCACGTCGGCATGGCCAAATGCAAGGTGGCTTCCGAGGCGGCACTTCTCATGGTTCCCCCCGGTGACGACGCCGACCCCCCCGTTTACCTGCCCCGTCACGGAAACATTCTCGACAATGCGAAATTCCACGTGCCCTACCTCCAGACGTTCTCGCTCGTCCTCAACGCGCTCGACAACATCGCCGCGCGGCGTCGCGTCAATCGTCTGTGTCTCGCCTCGGGCGTTCCGCTCGTCGAAGCCGGGACGGCGGGGTACTTGGGTCAAGTCACGGTCATCGACAAGAACGCGGGAGTCGAGTGTTACGAGTGTCAGGTCAAGAGTACGCAGAAGGTTTATCCCATTTGTACTATACGGAGCACGCCGAGTATGCCCGTGCATTGTGTCGTTTGGGCCAAGGAGTTGTATAAGTTGTGTTTTGGGGGAAAGGGTGAGTCAACAGTGGGGATGCTTTTCTGGGACGATGTACACTGGTTCGTGTTGTTTGCTACATTACATTGGATTCTATTCTTTAATTTACTTTGTCAACGCGTCTTTCATTTATTCGTTATTCCTCTTGTCATGACAGTCGAGGAATCCATGCTATTCGAGGACGAAGAGAGTTTAAGGGCAGAGAAAGAAGGTGCAGCCGTTGCCAATGACAAATCATCCGAAGACAGAAAGGACGAAGCTGGAAAAACGGACAATGAAAAGTCCACCACAGATGCCTCTTGCAAAAGCATGGACTCGACAACCAATAATACGCAAAACTCTGATGAAAAAAGTACTTACATGGAACTCCTCCACCAATTGCGTTCTCTCCTAGGAATTGAATCTTTCATTGCCCCCCAATCTAAAAATGAAAACTTTGAATCAACTCTTCGGCTTGCGGCACAACAAACCCTCACTGCTCTTTTTGTCACTGAAATCAACAAACAAATCGGAATGAATCGATACAAAAATGCTGAAAAAGTACCTCTCCCTCTCTCCTTGGAAGATTTGGAAAAGTGCACTGACACGGATGTTATCCCTCCCACTCAAAGAAGAGATTATCAGCCCACGCAGATTTGGAGTCCAGCAGACTGTTTGGTAGAAATGATTTCGTGCTTTCTTCAGGTATCCAACTCGTCCACACCGCCACTACCGGAATTCGACAAAGATGACGACATGGCAATGCGATTTGTCACCGCCGCATCCAACTTGCGATCGTACGTCTTTCAAATTGAGCCCATACAAAGTCTTTACAGTGCCAAGGGTATTGCGGGTAACATCATTCCGGCCATTGCCACGACAAATGCCATCGTGGCGGGATTGCAAGTATTGCAGGCTTTCCATATTCTAAAATGTCAATGGATGCAACAGAATGGAGAGAGCCAAGATGTGGGCAGCGGTATTAAAAAGATGTGTCGTTATACCTATTGTTTGAGGGAGAAAACACGTAAGGGGTATATGCTCCAGCCTACGACGCTGCCCTCGCCGAATCCAAACTGTTTTGTTTGTCGTAATGCCATTTTATCATTGGCTCTCAACACGAAGGAATGGACATTGGAAATGCTCCTCACTCGCGTCATTAAAAAGGAACTTGGATTTTCCCAACCTACTGTCTTGGTTGGAGGGGACATTGTCTACGAAGAGGGGGATGACATTGATCCTTCAGAATATGCATCAAACCTATCCAAAAAGTTGATCAGTCTCCCCTCTGGAGGTGTAGGACACGGAACTGTGTTTCGAGTGGAGGATTTCACGCAAGAATTGGAGGTAGAGGTATCTGTTTCTCACAAAGAAGAATGGTTCATTACAGTGGAGGATGAGGTAGCGGGTGGGAAGAAGGAGGTCAAACCGGATGATCGAGAGGAGAGCGAAAAGTTTGAGATTGGCGGAAAGAAGCCTATTGTTACCGTTTCTACGTCGACGACAGAGGATACCCAGGTCAAGAATGACTCTAATGCGGAGGACAACAATGCTAGCACTGAGATTATGGATACTAATGTTCAAAAAACTTCGACCGAAAATGGTGGCAACAAGGAGGAGGAAGCGGGCAAGGACGAAGATGGCGATTCTGACTGTGAAATCATAGAAGCGGGCACCATCAATGCTGGTCCTGCTACCTCCAATGAAAACACCAGTGAATCTAGAATGCCTTTGAAGAAACGCCGACTTGACTGGGACAGAGAAAACCCAAACGGCGATGATGCGAAGAAGGCAAAAACAGCTGAGGACGCTGTCGCCACTAACAGTGCAGAGATTGAAATCATAGAAATCGATTCGGATTAGAAGCCGTGTTCTCTTTGTGGATAGCAATTACAATGATGTGCTTGCGTATGAAATGAATAATGTTACATAATAACCTTTTATCTTCGTTCCATGTGCGTAACTTGTTGAGAGTGGAAAGACTGCGTTCATTGAACTCAATTCGGACTAGAAGAAGCATTCTCTTTCCGAATGACAATTGCATTGATTTGCTTGCGTATGACAGGATTATTGGTTCATAATGACTGTTCCTTGTGAGTGACTCGAGATCATTGCGTTCGATTCAGGTTAGAGAATCCGTCTTCTCTTTGTGGGTAGCAATTACATTGATTTGCTCGCGTATGAAATGAATACTGGAACATAATAACCATTTATCTTCGTTGTACATGAGTTACTCAAGTTATGGATTGCCATGTTATGGAGTTCAACAACTCTCAGGTCAATAATAAAAACACAATTATTCTGTATCCAAACATTGATGTGCCAATACTATGCATTGTTGTAGAAACAAAAGAAAACTATGATTCAAAATTCAATGAACAGATGTGTGTCTATCATATCTGATGATGACCCATGAAGCAGTCTTCTATGCGCGCAGTCTTTAACCTTCCAAGTCCTCGTCATCGAATTCTCCCTCTTCGTCGGCGGTTGCATCTGTGAACAAGAGTTTACGACAGACAGAGTAGTATGAGTTGGATCAAGAATGACATGCATGCAATCACACTCAACACAACAACAATTCTGACTTGGCGTACCTTGGTATTGTTGGTACTCTGAAACAAGATCATTCATATTGGACTCGGCTTCAGTGAACTCCATCTCGTCCATACCCTCACCAGTGTACCAGTGAAGGAAAGCCTTGCGACGGAACATGACCGTGAACTGCTCAGCAACACGCTTCCAGGTTTCTTGAACCGCAGTGGTGTTACCCACAAAAGTCGTGGCCATCTTGAGTCCCTTGGGTGGGATGTCGCAAATGGATGCCTTGACATTGTTAGGGATCCACTCAACGAAGTAAGAAGAGTTCTTGTTGACAACGTTCAACATTTGCTCATCGACTTCCTTTGAAGACATGCGCCCACGGAAAAGGACAGCGCACGTCAAGTACCGTCCATGACGAGGGTCGGCCGCGCACATCATGTTCTTGGCATCGAAGCACTGCTGAGTGAGCTCAGGTACCGTCAGTGCACGGTACTGTTGGCTTCCACGGCTCGTCAGTGGAGCATATCCCACCATAAAGAAATGCAGACGAGGGAAAGGAACCATGTTCACGGCAAGTTTACGAAGATCGCAATTGAGCTGACCGGGGAATCGAAGACAGCACGTTGTGCCGCAAATGGCTGCTGCAATAAGATGGTTCAAATCTCCATACGTCGGGGTGGTTAGCTTGAGGGTTCGGAAGCAGATATCGTACAAGGCCTCATTGTCTAGAGCAAAGCACTGATCGGCATTCTCGACGAGTTGATGAACCGAAAGCGTAGCGTTATACGGCTCGACGACTGTATCAGAAACCTTGGGCGATGGAATGACGGAATACGTCGACATCACACGGTCGGGGTACTCCTCGCGAATCTTGGAAATGAGGAGAGTCCCCATACCAGCACCAGTCCCGCCACCCATGGAATGTGTAAGCTGAAACCCTTGCATGCAATCACAGCTTTCCGCCTCTTTCCTCACAACATCGAGTACCGAATCGATGAGTTCAGCTCCCTCAGTGTAGTGGCCCTTGGCCCAGTTGTTTCCGGCCCCTGAGAAAAGAAGTGCAGGCCATGAAATTTCAAAATCTCAACAAAAAGGAGCGACATTTCAGTTGTGACGATAACCGTACCAGTTTGACCAAAAACAAAGTTATCAGGACGGAACAATTGACCAAAAGGGCCCGCACGAACGGAATCCATGGTGCCGGGCTCCAAATCCATGAGGACTGCTCGGGGAACGTATCGGCCGCCTGTGGCCTCATTGAAGTAAACGTTGATTCGCTCGAGCTGCAAATCCGAGTCGCCGTGATAAGTTCCTGACAATGGGATTTTGAGATTGAAAGAACGGCGAAACGAGAAACAACGAATTAATGTTTTCTAAAGAGAGGATTTTTCATCGGTTTTGCAATGCGTGTCCGCGTCATTTTCAAATGAAGTGCCGGGAATATCCCGTCAAAGCAAACACTAGCGCGAGACGACGAGTGAATCTTACCGGTTGGATCAACGCCATGTTCATCGGACATGACCTAAACGAAAACATTGTAATTTCATTTGAGATATTGACGTCGTTTCATTCGATTTCGTTTCAATTAATGCAAACCTTGGCAATATTTTCAAATCAAGCTCACCTCCCAGAACTTCGCCCCGATTTGATTGCCACATTGACCACCTTGAATATGCACAATTTCTCTCATCTTCAAATAACGTTGCAAAAATAAATTGATGTATGGATTATTCGATTGATCGCAGTCGATTGAATGAATGAATGATCCTGTTGATGATGTCGCGTTGAATGAATATATCTCAATGCGTACTGAGAGATGTGATGGCGCGGTTTTATGACACAGTTTGAATTCGAAAAAATGTTGATTGGGGTCGCGGCGTCATAGTATCTTTTTCAAAAACAGCACTCGAAGGTATCTTCTGAGAAGAAATTATCTATTATGTTATATTGGGTATCGTACGTAAGCTAGGGTTCACAGAATACCGGAAACATGATTTTCAGATAAAACATATCAACACTTTTTAGTATGCAGAATAGATTATGAGTACAATGTGGTACGATATCGTACTGAGCATGTGATAACATAGCAGCGGTCCTATTCTCACCCCTACTGAATTCAGTTAAATCGACTGAATTCAGTCTT
>JALLPD010002104.1:0-10742 GCA_036940065.1 Cyclotella cf. meneghiniana | reverse complement strand
AGACAAAAAGGGCAACACCAAAACTGACCTCAACATACCCTCTCACAGAGTTATGATCAATAATTGGTGCAAGCACTGCGATAGTTAAAATAGGAAATATCCCGCAAACAAGCAGTCTGTATGAGTGCAATACTTGGACTATCACCTGGTCATTTGATATATTGGATTCCTATTTAACTTTATTTAGAAAGTGTTTTTGTAACAGTCAATGTGGTACTCCAAAATTTTGTTTACATTGTTATTGCATAGGCATATTCAGAAATCACTTTTCAAGGAAAAGATACCACCTGATCATTGATGTGTGTGAATCACCCTCCAATCTTATTATTTAGTCACAGGTTGTAGCCCCTACCTCTCATTTCTAAAATCTCTTTTGTCAACCTATAAGTTTTTTCATCTTGTTGATGTATGAATCCCTGTCTATTCTATCATTCATTTGTAGTTGGCTGTTACTGCATTCAATCCAAGCACAGAAGAAAAAATTATCATAAGGATTTCAGCATCTCAAAATTTCAAAACTCAGCAATGCTGATAAGTATGAACATACATACACTCAAAATGGGGTTGAGTGTTGGGTTTGACGTAGGATTAGGTGTTGGATTATCCGTTGGCTGTTCATTGGTTATAGCATCATTAAAACTTGTTATCTTTTGTCAATTTTACAACCCAAGTTTTCAACCATGTGCAAAATGCTTACATTTAATGTGGGATTGAGTGAAAGATCATAAGTTGGGATGAGAGTGGGGTTTGGTGCACCAATGAGCAGTGTAAAAGTTATATATTGCAGATTCATTAAGTTGAAGAGAAATTGTCAGCTCGTTTTACAGTTATGCCGTGTGTGTTATAACTGCTCTCCGACTTATACTCACCACGCTCCATGCTGGACTCCATGTTGGAGACAAAGATGGGCTTTTGATTGAAGGTTTTGAGGGCTGTAGAGGTGTTGTTGTGACAAATTGTAAGTCAATTTGTCAACTATGTGGTGTGTACTATAACTGCTCTCTGACTTACACTGCCAGTGGGTTTCCATGCAGGGCTCCATGCAGGGTTCCATGCTGGACTCCATCCTGGACTCCATGATGGAGACCAAGATGGGCTTTTGATCAAAGGTTTTGTGGGCTGTGGGGTTGTTGTTGTGAGATTTTATTGGATAGGTGGGTTTGTTGGATATTCTTGGGTGCACTTACACTGCCAGTGGGGCTCTGTCCCGCTGATGGTGGCTGAGAAGGATGACTTGAGAGGTTTGGCATTTCTGTAATGGACGGGCTCAACGTGCTTGGACTGCTGGAAGATGGTCTGCATGGATTATTGCAAAGCTCTCCCTTCCGTTCACAAACTGTGCTAGTGACCCAACATGCCACCCTGCTTACGCGAGTGAACACTGGAGGACGTCTTGGGTTTTCACAGCCACCAGCTTCTGCGTTAGCACCAAAGCTAACAATACCTACCTGCAGAAATGGCTCTAATGGCCCACCTTCCAGCTCACCCAAGACGAGAGGACCACCTGAAGGAGTGGAAGGAGTCACGTTGTAAAAGCAAAACATATTCATGTGCCACGTGAACGGCTGAATAGAAAATAGTTTGCGCAAGTGTATTACATACCCGAATCACCTTGGCATGTCGCCTGTCCAGCCGCAACAGCACACAGCATATTCTCAGTAATTGTGTTACGATTCCACTCAAAAGGTTCTTCAACGCATGCGGCATTGGGGTAGTAGTCAAGACTAACTGCAAGAGGAACGTCGCTACCTTGTCCTTTCGTTTGTGTGGCACCCCATCCTGCAATATCCAATGCATCACACTGTTCAGAAAGAATGTTAGGGTCAAAATTAATTGATATGGGCGCAATATCGCTGATGGGTTCTGTAAGAAATAAAATGGCCACATCATTATCACCATCAAAACCTCCTGTGTCGGTTTGAGGCTCGAAGTCTGGATGGTAGACGACATCGCCAGTAAACTCGTGGGTATCAGTCAAAATCCTGCGAGTGACACCCGTGTCATCTTGCAATGCATGCCTGTTGAAATCGACCCATTCGGGAGGATGCCATCGGGGACTGCCGTTGTTCACACCGACCACACAGTGCGCAGCGGTCATTACGGCGTGGGGCGAAATGAGAGATGCCCCACAGGTGTGGAAGGATTTTCCACCTGGGGAATAGCCAATCGACAAGAGGTAAGGGCGACTGCCTTTCTCGATTTCATTACCACCAATGATAGAGTGAATATCGGTGGGGCGCTCGCATGGAAGATCGATAGGAGATCGAGAGGGGCTTGGCAATCATTGTATTTAGTGAGTCGATTGGTGTCGTATTCCTATTAACTTATGCGATTAACGACAGCTTTACTTACAATGGAGTTGGAAGGACTTCCTCCTGACCGCACGTTAACAATGGAGCTGCGCAGAGGACAGCCGATATGACGACGGTAGAAAACGTTGTCATGGTTTTTAATGGAGACGAACCCGTAACCTTCGTAAATCACTGCTCAAAGTGAAGGGTTGCTGTGTCGATTGGTGTGCTCTATAGCGGGTTATATAAGAAGAAAGGACAGTTTTCAGAGAAGACAATAAAATATGTGTTTGTGAATCCTTGTGAATGATGTGATCAAGGTCTCTATAGGTCTCTCCATCCTCCTGCCTCATGATGATTGTTGTGTTTCAACAAATTCTCCTGGTACATGTTGATCGCTAACAACTTTTGTGACAGCAGTGCTCATTCAGAGTGTCTCCTTTCCAGTACTTTAACAATGTTTTCGACTGCTCATACTATTCCTTGGTATTAAACTTGAAAGAATGCCCAAAATTCTTTCGCAATAATCATGTGTTGTTCCAGGTCTAAGCATAATTGGAACAAGGCATAAATCTGGGGAACATGCAATTCACGGGAACTTTAAAAACCAAAAGAGCAATTGGGAAGAATGTCTTCCCTAACTCTGCATTTTTCATTTTTTACAATATGTTTTGGAGGTATTGTTTTAGTAAACACAGCAATGGCCCGTAGCCCCAAGGCGTAACTTCAGTTATGCAAGTGATATTTTTAGAATTGTAATGAACTTTATGTCTTGACAACTCATGATCAATATTGCAAAAACTATGTGATGCAATGTAGGAATTACTAACAATACACCAACAACCTGCTGAACTCTGACATACTTTGTGCAATTACACTGAAGCGTGACAGCAGTTCTCACATCAGCTTGAAGTATCCTCCAAAACTCCAAATATCCTTGCCAATATAATGTAGAAGGGCATTTTTATTAGTCCCCTCAAGCCTGTCAAGGTGTCCATCTAGTCACACTTGCTAAAAACAAGCACAAGCAGCACAATGAGGAAGTGCACCCAACTTACAATGACATAGAAGCCCTTGGATGAGGGCCTGTTATTACCTCTACCCCACTCCTGGTACTTCAACACGTTAATTGCGGGATACACATCCCAGAGCATCCGGTCTACCAGAGACTACCAACTCTGCCCATGCAGGACCCTTTGTGAACAAGTCATCCAGGTTCTTCTTTGTTCGAATGTAGGCAACAAGAGCCTCACCCATTTCAACAGCCTCTTATACTTCACGATAGCAGATCAAGTGTTAATCTTGAGTGCTTACTCAGGTTTGCTCATATTGGTAACGACAGACATGCATTGCATAAACACATGAGGATTTGTCCACCAGGATGCTCATCATTTGGAGCTTGTAGCTGATCCCTTGCAAACTTGTATTGACATGTCTCATGGCCCAAACTTTGGTGTCAAACACTGAGACCTCAATCATGGACTGCTTCTTCGTTGAATGCCAGTCAATGATCCCATGATCAAAGAAGATGTCAATCAGGTTCTTGATCATCTCCTGTTTGTCACCAGCATCGTTAGTGTCTATGAATATTTGTAGAGTCACTCCTTTTCTACAGAGCTTGGGGGCATCGGGGGTAAGGCATTGCACTACTGTTGGAATATCTTGACCATGTCTTGACCAAGTGAGAAAAATTGCATAAGCAGACATGTCTTGAACATGTCTTGACCATGATAGCTCCTTGGTACTATTTCATATCTCAGTCAATGCATGTTTTCTTGTAATTAAGAAATTGTTAATTTTTTATAGTCTAAATCAAAAGTGTCATTCAAGACATGTCTTGACCGGTCAAGACATGGTCCATATAAAAGAGAGCAGGTCCAGATATGGTCAAGACATGTCTTGATGATGTCTTGACCAGTCAAGAATTTTTTTGAGAATGTTAGGTTTTTTGTTCTTAAACCATCAAGACATGGCCAAGACATGTTCAAGACATGGTCAAGACATGGTCAAGACATGGTCAAGACAAGGTCTGTTTGACTAACTATGCATCATTAATTTAGTAGGAGCATAAATCACATAAGTAGTAGGAGTAGAAATCAAAGATGTTTAAAGATTACAATTTAAAATTTAATCTACAATCAAAAAGTTTTTATCGACCAATTTGGGTGTTTGATTTGGCAGCAGAGGGTTTATCGGTCACTGATTTCGCAGAGGTGGGTGTGATGGCAGCAAGGATGACATGGGGCAGGTTTTAGTGGTGCTGGGACCTGCAGTGGCTGGTTTAGCAGTGACTGGTTTGGTATTTTTGAGTTTGGAGGCATTGGGTTAGGATGCATCATGTTTGGCAGGGTTTGGCAGCACTGAGTTCTGTGGAGTTAGTGGCACTGGCAGGTATAGCAGAATTGAGATGGTAAACCTGACATCACAGTAACCCGACAGCTTCCAAATCTGACTCAAAACCTACTGCTATCAATCCCTGAACCCAACAGATGCTGCCAAACCCGCTGCCACCAGCCAGCCATGGTCAAACCTGCCACCTCCAAACCAGCCACAGCTGAACCTGCTGCCAAACCACCGCCAACAAATCCTCCACCAAACTAAAATTTAATCTACCAGTACCAAGTTTTATGATCCCATTTGAGTGTTGGCTTTAGCAGTGTCTGCAGGTTTGGCAGCAGTGACTGTGGTGTCAAAAAGTTTTGCAGGCGGCAAGTTTGGCAGTGGCTGGTTTGGTAGCATCGGGTTTGGAGGCATTGTCTTAGGATGCATCAGGTTTGGAGGCATTGTGTTAGGATGCATTAGGTTTGGCAGGTTTTGGCAGTGCTGGGTTCTGTAGTATCAGTGGCACTGGTGGGCTTAGCAGATTTGGGATGGTAAACCTGACACAGCACTAACCCGCCAGCTTCCAAATCTGCCTCAAACCCGCTGCCAAAGCTGCCACCAAACAGCCAACACAAAACCAGTCATGGCCAAACCCACTACCACTAAACCTGCCACCATCAAACCAGCCACAGGCAAACACACCACCAAATCAGTAGCAAACAAATCATCTGCCAAACCAGCCGCCAACAAACCAGCTGCCACCAAACCAGATGCTGCCAAAACAGTTGCCACCAAACCAGTTGCTGCCACACCAGTCACCTCTAAACTAGCTGCCACCAAACCCATCACCACCAACTGGTGTAGACAAAAACAAAAGCTGTCAACAGGAAGCTACAAACAGGAAGCCACCAAACCAGAAGACACTGAACGAGAAAGCCAGGGAGCCAGAAGCCATCAAACCAGAAGCCACTGAACCCAAAACCACCAAACACGCTGCCACAGACCTGGACACTCATTAAACCAGCTGCCGCTACAACAAATATAACCAAACCAACTTTTCCAAGCCTGACAGATACCAAACTGGAGCCCACCATACCATATTGATATTTACCCCCCAAAAAATAAATGATTCATTCAAAGTTGAAAGAAAAATAAACTAATGCTTCTCTCTTAACTCTATCATCCCTACATCATCCAGATCCAATCATGAAAATTGCAGAGCTTTTTTGTTTTTTTGCTCAAATATCCCCACTGCTGCCACTATGGGAGTGAAGAGTGCATTCACGCGTGCTCTCTCACAACCACAAGGCAAATCATCAGTGCAAAGAGGTGACATTCCAAGAGCTCAATCCACCTCAAGGAGAATGACACTTTTGGAACTTCCCAACTTTGCATTACTGAGGGCAATGGAGACATGCTGTGCAGAAAACACAAAAATATGAGGGCAATGGAGACATACTGGGCAGAAAACAAAAAGCTACAATGCAAATCATTCTCATGTCCTTCCCACTGACAATTGCTATATATTTTATTAAAAAATTGATACAGATAATTTCCTTCTATCTGAAATAAGCCAACCATGTCTTTCAATAATGAAACAAAAAGTCATTATTCTCAGCAAACAAAGTAGGTCAATGGGATAGGGGAAGAGGTAGAGGGTATTGCTGTAGGGTCATCCTCTTTCTCCCATGCCCACCTCAATTGCACGAAAAAAATAACAGATCAAAGCAGCAAAGTTTTCCATTGATACCCTATTTCATCAAATTCACCACAAGGTGAATGCATCATATCCCCTCTGATTTCCCCTTCCCTTCCCAATGTGGGTATTGCAGCAATGGGAAGTGCGCAATATATAAAAAATTACTCACCAACAGAGGAAAGAATGTAGAAGATATGTTGATGAAGAATGCATCAGGGGAGGTTAGAGCAGGGTACAGATAGAAATGTTGGTGGCATCCATGTGGGCAGAGAAGTTTTAATCACAAACTCACCTGAGCTTCTTCTTGATAGTGAATGTTGCATAGCCATGGCTTATGGCAAGGAAGTGGTTGGTGCTGGGTAGGGGGGTGTCTTGTTGTTGTGATGGGCCATTATTGACTGCCATCATGATAGGGTGGTGGCACACATGAACATGATTGGTGGACAAGTGAAGCAAAGGAAGAACTCATGCCAGCAGAGTCATATCCAGCCATACAATGCAGTTGCATAAATATGTGTTACGTGCAATAAATAAATGAAGCTCTGATTAGTTCAATGTGCAATCAAGAAGATGAAAGACAGATGAGGGGACAATTATGCAATTATTTTAAGCACACATACCAAACAAAATGCAAAAAATCGTTGAAATTTAGGGTTCATCCTAAGTAGATGATTTTTAAAATTCCTAGGTATTTATTTAATTGTTCCAAAACAATTTCATAAGAAAATACTTATGTTATATCTATTAAATTGATTGTTCCTAATGGACTATGCATGATCTTCTGCCATACAAATTCTACACATAATGTAGATACATTATAAATGTTAAATTTTGCAGAACAACCTAAAAAATATCCTCCAACATAAAAGAGATGGCAATAAATAACATGGAAATTGATAAATGACTCAATTAGGGGAATTCAGTATGAAGAAACTAAATCAAATTAGTTGCATATACTTCCCAAGAATTCTTGCTTCAATACAGGATATAATTGTAAAATAACATCATTGTGGAAACTCAGCCATTCCAAGACTTATGTCTTCACCATGTCTTGACCACCTCTTGAAAATTTTTTGATGTGACATCAAAACTTTCTCACCAGTCAAGACATTTTTGGTTCAAGACATGGTCAGGATATAGTCAAGACACAGTTATAACAATTAAACAGTAGTGTGGTTGCCCCAACATATAAAACTCTTGCCAATAAAATTTCATGAAGTCAGATTTCTCCATGTCAGGCTCTTTTGGGTCAAAGACAAGCTCAAATTGCTCTTTGACTTCAGGAAGGAAAACATATGTAGTATTGTCTCCAACTGTCCCTCATGCATCACCAAGGAGTACAAGCACAACACGGAAATCTTGGTGCTGATGCCAATCCACCCAAGCTCACAAATTCATCTCAGGATGCCTATGAGCTGAATGTGAAAATTAGCCACACAAGGTTACAGCAGCAGTGATATGTCCTCTTCAGAGGCATAATCACATTGGAATGGATTCTTGGCTCTCTTGGGCAATGAGTATCTCCCATTCAGATTGCTCTTGATGAGTGTCTTGGCATTCTTGACAGCTTGTTGGACATACTTCAAGGGATTCAGTTCCCATGACATTGTACCATCATCAAAGGTCTTCTTTTTTGAACTAAGCCTGAAGATACATCTTAGGGTGACCACCTGAGATAGGCTTGAGGGGAAGAAAGCTATCAATCTTGTCAATGACATGCCATGGAGTATGGTTAACCACAAGCAAGTCATCTACATAACAGAGGATATATACGCTTTCCAGTCTGTCTCATTTGTGGGCCACAGGTCAGGGTCACCTGGGCATGGCCAGTACCCCATCTTGTGCAGACACCCAGCCTGATGTGCCCTAATGGGTGCACCACTAGATATCAGGGTGTATAGTGCTTTGACTTTCATGGCTTTCTGATAGAAATCATCACAAAACTGTCTTTCTAGAGTGGTCCACATTTTCTTGTGATAAGGTGCTGTGATGTAGGCATTCAAAACATCAATGGCCCATGTGTCAATGCTGTTGAGCATTCCAACAAGAATGACTATTTGTACAGTTTCTTGAGATATGATGTAATTATAAGCGATGGCTGTTGGGGTTTCTGTCACATGCCCCCCAGCTTTAAGATAGGCCTTGCCATGAATATCTTCCCTCTTGATGTCAAAGTTCATGTGACAATGCATGTACTGCTGTGTATTTATCTAGGTTTGTGATGGTTCATGTATGTTTGTATTTGGTAGTACTGAATCATGCCGGTTCATGTTGGTTTGTATTGGTTCATATTGCTTCTTGTCTGTTCTTGTCTGTTTGAGTCTGTTTGCATTGGCTTATGTCAGTTCCTGTTGGCCTCACTGCAAACAAATTGTTAGTATAGAAGAGTGTTTGTAATAGTCAATTTGTAAGTGATCTTTTTTCCCATACAAAATAGCTAACAGCAACTCTACCTGTCCATTGAACAGGTGGAGTCATCAACTTTTCTCATTTCTTACTAACAGTTAGTAAGATCAGACAATCTTTGTTTTCACTTCGCTAAGACGACCTTCTAAAATATTATTTTTTGACCTAAGTTATCAGTTTTAGAGGTAAGGACATACTGGGTGGCTTCCAAAACTTGTTTTGGAAGCTACCCAGAATTGCATAAATCATTCTGCATATCTGTCTCCCTTTTTATGTGATATTGCCTGTTGCCATTGCTTGTTGCCGTTGCCCATAGCTGTTGTCCATCACCGGTTGCCCATTTCCAGTAACTGTCGCCCATTGACCGTTGCTGTTGCTTGTTGCCCTTTGCTGTTGCCCATTACCCATCGTCCGTCCCTGTTTTCCGTTGCTCATCCCTGTCGCCCGTCCCTGTTGCCCATCCCTGTTGCCCTTCTCTCTCCCCCTCCATTGTGCCCTCCCTAAACACACTTCTCCCTTTGACTGCGCTTCCCCTCCATCATGCTCCCACCCTCCATTGGGTGTCTCCATTCATTGTGCTCACTCTCTCAACTGTGATCTTCCCTCCATTGTGCTCCCTCACTTGATTGTGCTTCTCCCTCCATTGCACTTCTCCCTCCATCATGCTTCTCCATCCATTCTTTTTGCTCATGCTGTTGTTGTTGTCAATATCATTGCCCGTCCACTGCCACCCACCTGTGTTTATTGAAACCAAGTGACAATTTAGAAAGATTGGTGAGGATTCATTTCATTTTTGAAATGTTCAATTTTTACTAAACTGACCGCCCTTGATGACAGCACCATACAATGACAGCCTTCTTTTGACAACAGCCTTCAACGATGGCTTTTGATGTTGGTGCCATTCAGAAAGTCACAGCGCTCCAAAAAAGACACACATGAATGCATCAAAGTGAGTAATATCTTTTTCACTCTCCATTGTCTTCAAGTCATTGCTGTGGTTGTTCTCAACTGATGAACTTGTAATTCTTTACACAATTACGTAATCTTGCTGTGTTGCTGACAATGCTTGCACCTGTTGATCATTATTACATTGTGCTGCATGGCTGATCAGGTGATGTTACATACCAGTTTTAAGGGAAGGAGAGAGAGAGAGAGACAGAAAGGGAGAATGTATGATTCTCAATTGGAGGAGGACAGTAGAGAAGGAGTGGAGGCAAGGGAGGATCAGGATGTAGCTATGGCCACAGAGATGGAGAGATTGATGGTCAAAAAATGTGTTAAATGGTAATCTTGCCAACATGGTATTAAATTTAATTATACTAATTACTACTTGACAAACACAATAAAATGACATTGGTAATCTGCAAAGACAATGCTACAGTCATGTCTCTGCTATTTTGAAAATTTTTGATTTGATAATTGATTTAATCAAGCATATGGGCAAGCTCATAACCCAATTAATTGTAAGCATATGGGCAAAGGATGCGCTTTTCCCTCGAAAGAGAGACGAGTATAGATGTCATGGGGGAAGTGATGGGGGAAGTCCTCCTTTTGGAAGTCCTCCCAAACCTACATTGCCTCCCCCTGATTCATCTATATCATCCAAAACACCAATTTTGAAAAGGAAGATGACGAGCAAAAAACCAAATCTTGTTTCACCAGAAGAGTCAATGCCTATGAAAGACTAGGCACCACAACCAGTGCAACTATGATCCCAGTTTAATACTGATCAACCAAAACAAATTGCAATCAGTATTTTCCAACTGTTCATCATCCACTAGATATAATCAAGTCCAACAAAGGGGACACTTCATTCAACTAGTAGGGCTAGAGAGAAAACATTTTTGGGGTTAAACTATTAAATTGGCACATGATATATGTATTTAATAGGTGAGGTAAAAATTTTTGTTGTAACATGATAGATGTAATTTTACATCATCGAACCCTAAGCCTGTGCCTATCCCTAACCATACTCTACCATACTTTATCATACCATACTCTATCATACTACACAGTATCATACC
>JALLPD010002103.1:0-10740 GCA_036940065.1 Cyclotella cf. meneghiniana | reverse complement strand
TATGACTCACTTCACTCACTTCAGCACTGCTGTCATTATCCCTAGAACCAGAACTGTTGTCAGCGGAGGACATGATGTCATGATGCGGCAGCAGAATTATAAGATGAAACTTGTTGGAATTGAATGAGATACTATATGAAGTCAATGACTTCAAGAAGTGGAAAGAAAGATATGGTGGGTATATTTTAGGATTACCCCCAGGAGAATTTGCTATGGGAAAAATAAGATTCCCCAGGTGATTTTGGTTAACCTCTGTTTGCGCACTTTCATGACCCAGCGAGAGGCGGCTTGGTTGTGCAATGGAGAATCTTTCAATTGTGCGTTTAGACAAAAAAGGGCATGAAAACGAAAATGTCCGTAAATATATTGAGATTTTGTAAAGTGTGCCCATATTCTGACGGACCGTGGTTCCAATATATAAAGAAGCATGTTGTATGGGTACTATTGGCTGCATGTACGCAACAGTACAATACGGCCCTATCGTCCGCCTACCATCCGCCGAACATCTCGAATGACCGACGACAAACACCAGCAGTTGCGCGACCATCAAAATGATGAATGACGACACCAACACGGTCACAACCTCCGATTTCTTGGACTTAATCCAAGCAGACACGACAATTCCCCACAACAACGCTCTCGGCGCCAAGAGCAAACACAAAAAGTTGGTCGACAGAAAACACCACAGCGATACCGATTCAAGATATTCGTCGTCTGTCGCGGGATGGAATTCACGATCGCGGGAATCCAATCTCTTTCGCGTTCGGCTTACGCAGGAGACACAATCGCGATCGGGGTCGTGTATGGAAGAGGATGACGAAAGCCGTGTCGATGGCAGCGAGGTTGGAATGCATCATCGACAGAAGATGCCGTTGAATGGAGGATACGGTGGAATGTTTGATGCCGGTATTGGACACTGGAAAAATATCGAGCAGAGTGATGATTATACGGAGGAGGACCGCACGACGCTTTCCGAGACAAATGTGAGCACTATTTCGACGGCGCTTACTTTGGCTTCTTCGTGGTTTTCTAGGTATAAAGGGGGATCGGTGATGTCTGCGAAAGGCAAGGTCCAACGCAAGGGTGACGGCGCTCTCAAGTCGTCGACGAAATTTGTCAAAAGCAACAGGCCTCCATCGGAACTTTTTAAATCGTTGCCAGAATGGTGCATCACTCTTTCGACAAAATATCTGCAGATGCCATTCCAATGTCGATACTTCGTTCGACTTTTCTCCATCGTGGGTGTATTCCTTCTAGCGTCACTCAACTACTTCATCGCCGTGGACGATGGCCAACCGCACGCATTGTCATCGTCAGTGTTGGAAGGAGGGGGAGCATCGACCGATAGAATACCATCATTACACTTGAGGAAGCCCTTCCAATACTTGCATTCGGACATGTACGCAAATCAATTATTAGAAAAGGCCAAAGATAAACTACAACACAGCACACGGATCGGAACGGAAGGGCCATTCGCGTATGGTTGGAAATCTATGCCACGTCAAATATTTAACGATTTTGAGACGGGTACAAATGATGAAACTCAACATTCCAAGAGTGACAAAGGCATGGAAGATAAAGTCTTCCCTCCGAAAGGAACAGTGGCATATGTTCTTCCAGTGACCACCTGTTACAATCCCTTGGAGAATTCCAATGACGAAACGGCGAATTTCTATCCGGATTCGCCGAATCATCCCGCAGATGAAGATTCCTTTCGCGATTTCGCCGTAATGCTTCGAGCCATGGTGCATGCCCATTCCTATCAAAACCCCGCGTCGGGAAGCATGTATGATTACAAAATGCATGCCTTAGTACACCCCGATGCAAAAAAATGTAATGATAGCAAAGGGAATGCGGCGGATAGATCCCTGGTGTTACAAAATCTTGGATACGAAGTGTCCATCCAGAGGCCTCAGATTAATCCGGAAAATATCGAGGGAAGTGAATACCTTAAGAATTACTTTTCGCAACACGGAGGTGGCAATCTGGGGAATTTGTCGGATTTAATACGATTGAATGCTTATGAATTGGAAGACTATGATGCGGTGGTATTGGTGGATTATGATACTTTGATCTTGGGATCGGTAGATGAGGCGATCGATTTGATAAATGACAATAGCAAGGATAAGGATGACAGCGTTGATGCAGTCTTCTCATGGAAGCATGTCGGATCCTTTGGGAATCCTCAATTGAGGGCTTCGGTTGTCAACCTATCTTTTTTCATATTGCGTCCTTCCAAAGAAAGATATGTAAAACTGAGAAGGGCAATGAAGGAATCGCAGTTTTCAGAAGCGAAAGGTTGGGGCAATATTGGAAGAGGACGTTTTCCCGGTTGGATGACTACTCAAGGCTTCTTGACCTATTACTTTGACGAGGTAGAGAATGCAGCAAAAGTGGAAATGAACCGTTGCACCTTTGGCAATACAGGAGAGTCTTATTCTTCAAAACACACGAAAAGCATGGATTCCCCGCCACTCACTCTCATAACAAATGCCGGAAAGGAGAACTGCGATTCTGATCGAGGACAATCGACCAATCAATGCCAAGACTGCAGTAAGTTAGATCTTGAAGATGTCTTGGTAGCGGATTTGTCGTATTGCCTTGCTCCTTGGAAATGTGGCATTGGGGGCGCCACTTCTTCCTCTTCATCCTCCTCGGCAGATACCCTCTCGTCATCACTGTGTCGTAAATTTCAAAAACAGTGGTTTAATGCTAGGTTGCAGATGGAAGATGTTCACCCACAGTTACAGAAGAGTAATGGGAATATTTGCGTTGGTAGGGAGTATCAACCATTGAGAATCATAGAACATGGAATTTCTGTATGAACGATATTGCCCTGTTCCCAGTTTTTAATGTGGACGCGTTTCAATGATCTGGAACGATAATATTATTTACGGCTTGAACAAAAAACTTTAAGTTTAAGCCTCTAAACCAAAGCTAGGCGTGGTGCAAATAAGATGTTGCACATTAAGACTCCCCCGCCCCCAACAAAAAGCCATGCCTCTAAAAATGACATGCACCCCATCAAGTTTCCTTGCATCCTTCTCGATTAATTCATAGTACTCCTCTCAACTTTCGTGGTTGGCATAAAAATCGACCTTTTCAAGTAATGGAAGTAATGTCGTTCTCTGGCTAGTCTCCTATTCCTATAGACGCCACCCCCTAAAAACAGCTGAGTTTCTCAAGCTCACCACTTCAATTTTCCACTCAATCCGTACTTCTCCAGCAACCCTTGATAGTGAGGCCACAAATCCTTCAGCTTCTCTCCTCTCAAATCATTTCCCCCATCCTTGGTATACAAATCGAACTTATTGAACAACTGAACCCATTTCATCCTCTCCTTGTCCTCCTCCTTCATTAAATGCGTATAGGCTCCCTTATCATGCCACGGATAAGCCGAATGATAACGAATCATATCCAAAGCTTCACGAGGCAACTTGCAATCGTTGGCGACCAGCATTCGATACATATATTCGTCATGCCCCCAAGCAAACTTCAGCGCGTCCAATCCGCAGTGCGGTTCGTAGATTCCATAAATGGTGTTGTACCTCGGATCGTGCATATCCGGATTCAACGTATTGAACTCTGGAAAAACAACGGCCTCGTCTGGAATGCGACAGCCGACGACGAAGGTATCACCGCCCAGTGCCCATTGCTTGCCGTTTGTGGAATAACCGTCTTGGCCGTCGTGGGCATCGCCCCAAAGGAACATGATTTTACCCATATCGTGGATTAATCCGGTGAGTTGAAGCCAGTCGGGGTGTTGTGCTTTGCGGATGCCTTCGGCGGTCTGGAGGAGATGGAGTAGGTTCGGCTGTTTTGGAATGAACATTAAACAATGAAGAGTTCAAGATAAGGTATGTGATATAACTTTCAGATAAAACCGAATTATTGGTTGCACAATGGTACAATGAACTGTGACACGAACAGCACATAAAACTATACCTACTAAATCTAGATCGGGGTCGCTGGCATCAATATAATTTTCCAACTCGACAAACGCCTCCTCGATCGTCATGAGCTTTCGATATGTTCCATCTGAACGATCGTACGAAAATAATGTCCACAGGAGAAACGTGACATGAGCGAATATCTGGCAGAAGAACTGATATTCATTAGCAGTACAATACAATACTGACTCTCGAAGGAATACTTCTTCTCCATCCTGTCGTAAAACTCCACAGTCTGATAAGCCCTCATATCGCGATAATGTTCCACGACTCGATCGGGTGTGTCCTCGTCTCGCGTGTAGGTTCGGAATTCATCGATTCCCTTGGTCGTGTTGGTGAGAATCTCTTGATAGCTCGATGGTGGGACGGTGGGGGCGCTCGGGATCATAGGAGCGCAAGGGATGTCTTGGGCATGAGTGGAAGACATGGTCGATTTTTACAAGTGCGAGTGACAAGTAGTGAGTACTAGTAGCTAAAAAACTGTGCGGGAAGCGCGAGCAATACAGGGCTCGCCTTCGGTCGGATGCCATCAAGTCCGACTGTCATGATTCGAGAGGATGATGCGACGAAAAGGCATTATGGATTCCTAAGTTTAAAAAACCTCTGGCCGAAAAGTATCTTCCCGTATCTTTCCGACATGAACAAAAAATGCCAGTGCGTGTCTCAAAGTTGTTGTGTCGGAAATTTTTGGTATGGTACCCCCAAACTGGACCGCACGGGAACTTTTTTGATTGGTGGGGCAAAACCAGCGAATACAAGGACAATATTATTGTACAATACCATAACGACCACCGCAATGGAGGTGATGCACCTTCATTCCAAGAAAAGAGAAATAATCTGTAAAGTGCCGTCTTCTTTCCCTGGTCGATTGTTAACTAATACGCGTGCAGGCGTAGATCTTACGATACATCGGTGCTTATTGAGCGATGGACGCGGATATTTTGGCTCGACGTTGAGTGGATAACCTTTTGGAGGCCACGGGGCAACTTTATCATTCATCGAAAAATAAGGCATTGGGCCAAAAAGGCTGCATCGAATAAATGAACACTGATACAACAAAATGAACGCAAGCCGTCGACAGCGTCGAATGGACTTTCGCTGTGTTGCTCTTCTGCTTCTAACGCTGCCATTTTCGCAATCTTTTATCCATGTGCCATCGTTTATGGCGATTCAATTCGCGCAGACGAAGCTTTGCACGCTCTTATTTCCGCTTGACTATGAAAACTTTGAGGAAATTGAGGTAGATCCTTCAGTCTACGACGGACATGAAGCAATCGACGGGAAACCCACCAAAAATCTTGAAGGGCCCGACAGACGAATTCAACCTCCGTCTTTCTTTCCAACACTTTACAATATTCTAACCTCCCCACCGATATCCTACCCACATGAATTATCCGTTGGCATTCTCAATCAGCTCAATAAGTCAGGATTCGTCGACGACAACGACGTGGTAAACTTTTCCAAGGGCTTCACTGCACGAGAAGAAGTACTATCACAAATATTAATGCAAGACTTTTCTTGGAAGCCGTTAGACGCGCATAGGGCTCGCGTGGGAATAATTGCATTGGTGCATCAGGAACAGACACAGTCACACGGCAATTCTTCGGTTTTGAGATTCAAGGGAAAAAACGACTCTGTCACCTCTTCGTTTTATCAGACTAGTTCAATTGAAGGGACATCTTTATCGATTGTGCCACTCAAGACGTCGGACAAGGAGAATGATCATCAACCATCGCTGCCAAAATCCAAGAGAGCCTCATGGAGATCTGTGTTAGTGAACGATAAGGCAAAATTACGTCGATCTAAAACACAAAATGGACAAGACGCACCTAGCGACAAAGACACATACAACTATGGACTTTCTACATCCGACCAATCAACATACCCTAATCTATTTGATGAGCTTGAACATTTCTGGGAATATATGACGGTTCCACAGACATCTGCCAATGCGCAACCACCAATTCGTGAGCGAACCGCCGAAGTCTATCAAACTCATGCTAGATTATTCTTAGGTGGGTGCAATACATCATTCGTGATTTTTTTCATTCGACGCCTGTGTTGCTAATCGTCTGATACGTCGTTATCTAGGTTGGGCGTTGGCTGCGCGCGAAGACAATGACATGCGTGATCTAGTGGGACCTCATAGCAACGATGAAGCGGATACATCAAAGCAAACAGATACTCGTTCGGCTGCTGACAACACAATCTCATTGATATCGTCTTCTAAGGCAGCGAATCCCGAAAATATTCGTAGAGAAATGTGGAATCGCGTGAGCATTCGTCGCCAATCCACCATCAAAGACAAAATTTTGACTCCAGACGAAATGAAAATAGAATTGAAGCGACACGTGTCTCTCATTGACATTTTCCCTGATACCTCGACTCAATCGGCGACATCCGTGCTGAATTATATTCTTTGGTTGCGCTCACAGAGGAATATTTCTTCCAATTATGAGGCAAACATTCTCCGTGGCTTAATCAAGCTTGTCAAATTCCGATTTGCATCAACACTGTCTGAAACGGATGCATCTAGTTACTCGTCCAAATCCAAAAATGCATCACCATTGGACGATCTTCCTCTAGTTATTGAATTGAGGCGTCTACATCGAGATGCGGGACAGAAAGCAAAAAAAAGCCAGCGATCATCAGATGAAGGGAAAAAGTGGCTTGAATGGGATGAATATTTGGAAGTCATTGAGATGCTTAAGTGCGACTTGATTGCAATGATTGCCAGATTTGAAAAAAATTCTACAGCAAGCAAGGAGAAAAATTCTTCGTCGTCCAACGAACTCACAGGAACACAAAACCACCACATTGATCAAAAGGAAGAGCATAAAGATGCAATCAAGAAGAAAGAAATTGCGACCATCTTCCAGCATTATCTCATACTTTCTTTTTTTGCATCTGTCCCTGACCGGCAGAGAACATTCCGGGAGCTCGAGCTCGGAAGAAGCTTTTTGCGTATAGACGGTGAAACATCAATCAGTTCTAACAACCACGCAGCACCGTCTGCAGGCGACGGCATTTGGGTTATTAAGCACACAGCAGATGACTACAAAACTGGTGCGACGTACGGAGAGAGGCCTCCACTACCGCTTTCTGTGTCGTTGACTCCCTTTATCGATGATTTTCTCGAACGGTGGAGGCCTTCTCTTTTGTCAGATACAAATCTATCCTCCTCCTTTCTCTTCCTTCAACCCCGCACTGGTAACCCACTCACTCCGAACTCGATTTATCAAATTGTATCGAGATGCTGCTACAAATACAAACAAAAGAGTGAGTTGCTTAAGTGTTTGATGTGTTCGGTTCAATACAATATCTGTACTAATGACAAATCCGTCAAAACGAAGAAACCAATCCTCACTTGTTACGGGATATGATCGTAACTCATATCCGTAAGAACGCCGATGCCTCTGAGAAAGAACTAGAGGCACTGGCTCTTTTTATGGGCCATTCGGTAAGCATGCAACGTGAGAGTTACGATAGGAGGACGTTAGAACAAAAGATAGAGCCAGCGATTCAAATGATGCAGCAAATGATGATGACAGACGTGCGACTATTTGGAAAAAAGTCTCAATAAAATTGAAATTCGTCTTCGAACATGCTTTTTGTTCTGTTTCATTGACGTTGAAACATGAGATGATGTTAAAATTCATCATTTGCCCCTTATGTAAGAACAGTACTTGACTGCATTCGGATTGAAATTCTCTTTGGGGCTGTAGTGGTTGGGATGTTCGATAAAAGATTCACAATTCCGCCACAAGCCTTTGATGAGTACAGTGGCTGGTACGTTACTTCACGTTTATTTGCATTCAAGTAGCGTGTTACAAGCAAGGAAAAAGCGGATGTGTACATTTTAACAGTTACAGTATGAATCATAAATGCAATGCAGTTTCATAGAACATTTATATTCATAAAATCTTCATCGAATTCATTCCAAGTTTTGATCTCAAATATTCCTGTTTATTAACAACTCCTCCCCACTCCCAGTATGGGACAGATACTACCCTTAATCCTTCGATATTGAATACTTGACGCTGTTTTAGAATCAATTTACCAAGTGGTTCTCTTCCAGCAAAATGAGAAGGTCCGTCAACCTCGATTCCTATTTTTTCTCCATCAATTTCGACAATTGCATCGAGGATGTAGCCACAAACAGCGAGACGATATTCCTCTATAGGGTCTAGACCAATAGATTTAAGTTCTAACATGACTTCATCTTGGAATGTCGATGGATTGGGTAGACGCTCAGTGTATGCCTTGTAGCATAGCTCCTGAAAGCTAGACTGAACAACAAACTCAGGTCTCATCTCCTTCTGCCATAGAATCCATTGATGAAGTTGGCATAGTTCCCTGAGATTGAATTCCTCTTGTCTTGTCAGGATAGCATTGATGAAAGCAGACCTATTACGAAAGAGGAATGGTGCATCTACATTCGCAACTGCATACGACCACGCAACATTCGCGAGAAATTGAGAGTCACAGTCGTCAATCGATAAAATCACTATCGATTCTAACAGTGAGTATAAACACTGATTCACAGATCCAACACAAACATAGGCATAGGACCAGATTAAACTGGATACTTGTTGAGAGATAAATTCCGTTCGGCGACGAAGGACAGCATCTGCGACTTCACTGAAAAGACGCTCATGAGGTAGCTTCAAAGTCGCGTATGCCCATACAATGTTTGAAAGATGCTGAGGCTCAAACTCTCTCAATTTTGCCAGAGCTTCTTCCGCAATGGCTTCGAAGAAATGGGGATTGTACACTTTTGCTGTTGCAAAGGCCCACGCTGTGTTGGAAAGGTCCTGGGAAACAAATTCAGAAAGACAGCCAGATGCCTTCTTGGCAGCCTCGTCGAAGAGTCTTGAATGAGGCACCCCAGCAGTAGCATATGCCCAAACTATCTTAGAAAGATTTTGGGGGCTGAATGATTCTATTTGAACAACAGCTTCGTCGCCGATCATTTTAAACAACTTGTAATTTTGTCGCTTTGCGGTTGCAAAAGCGTGAACTGTGCTTGCGAGCTCCTGAGACTTAAAGTCCGACGAACACGACATGGCTCTTTTTGCCAGCATTTTGAATAGCCGTTTATCATGCTCGCCAGCATGGGTGACACGAGTGAATGCCCAAAGCATAATCGATATATCTTGAGGACTAAATTCCGCCATACGTCGTTTAGATGCTTTCGCGATCAGTTCGAATAATTCAGGACTGTGCTGATTCGCTTTGGCAAATGACCATGCCAAATTCGATAGTCCTTGAGCGTTGAAATATGATATTGACCGACATGCTCGATGGGCAATGTGATCGAATAGATTCGTCCCGTCGTTAAACTCAGGAAGCATGTCGATGCGAGAAAATGTCATTGCTATAAGAGCAAGCGCTCGGGTGCCAAACTCTTCAAGACGACGAACAATGACAGGAACAAACTCTCGGAATATACTATCTTCGCTTGTTACTCCATTCCTGACAAGAAGATCGTAAAAGAATGTCTGGTGGCATGATGCCGTTCGAACATTCCTCGCTATGTTTCCCATGGCATGCAAAGTTTGAGTTATGTGAATTGGGCGGAACTCATCCAACCTGCGACGAGTAAGCTCATAAAGGTTCTGCACTTTGTGCTGCAGCTTCGATTCTACCTCATGAATAGTTTTTTTTCGGTGCTGTTGTAGTAGACATGCGGCTTGATTCCAAAAAGCAGCCAAGCTTGAAGAGTTCATTTGTTCTATGTTGTCAAAAGCACCTCGAATGAGTTCTTCAATCGTATGTAAGGATTTCATTGAAGGGCAGCTCTTGGTGTACCCTTGACGCGATCGCTTATCTTTGACACCAGAGGTCCCATGGCTTGAGGCAGATGACAGATCACTGTCGTCTCTGGCATCCATTGTATACCATGTGAATTGAGGTTCACTCTTAACGAAGTCTTCTTTGCTTGAAGTATTCATGGACGTTGCATTCTCCGTCACAGACGTCACTTATTGTCTTTGGCTGCGCTTTGGCGACCTGAAACATTTCAGGATGAGCATACTGCAAGATTTGCTTTGACTTACATCCGTGACTATTGTGTAAAAATGCATGTCTGTTAACATTCATGCTTGCTGCGGACGATGAAATCGATATCATTGTTGAGTGTTGAAGGTTAAATTGGTTGTATTATACGATAGCACTATTTTTTTATGAGGTGTTCTCTCACGAATGTGAGAAGGGATTTGAAATGTGAACCCGTGTAAAGGGTGGAGAGTTGACAATCGCCGCAGCTTTGCAAAGAACGTTGCATCGTGGTTCATCGTTCCAAAGCCCACTAAAAATTTCCTGTAGAAGCTGTTGAGGGCAGTGCAGAAGCAACTCCAAGACCTGATATATCGTTGGTCTTAGTCCTGTAAATGTTAACAGGAATTTCTTACTGCTGTCATTTAACTCACATTGTAGTTTGATAGAAGATGGAAGCACCTTCTTTGGAGCAGATATGTGTTGACATAAATTTTGCGAACAGGACCATGATGGAGAAAGGCTACGTACATGAACATACATCCCTACGGTACTTAATACCATACAATGCCTTCAAAAATGTCTTGCCATGGCTTGCGTGTCCATTTTCGAATAGGACTCATAATCGGACACACCAGGTCCAGTGTGGACATTTTTGGAGGTACCATAGCTTAAGTAGTGCCTGAGGAGGCCGTGGCCATACAGTCCTATAGGCGCGGGCCATTAGGCTGTGATTTAGTTCGGCCGATAGCCCAATAGTGAATAGCATTTTCGGCGAATATTTGAATTTTTT
>JALLPD010002102.1:0-10745 GCA_036940065.1 Cyclotella cf. meneghiniana | reverse complement strand
AAGTTAAGACATTGTTATTTAAATGGGCTAGCAATTAATTGTCATTCTTGAGGAGTGTCCTTCATTCCTTGCAATGAATGTAAGTCTTCTCTCGTGAGGAAGGTAATCTGTCACTCTTGATGGGAGTATGTAGTAACTTGCAATAACAGAGATTTCAGACTTGCGATGAAAGTGATTCTTATCTCTGGACAATCATGAGTTGTCACTCTTGATGAACGAGATTCCTCACTCTCAATTAACATGATTGGTCGCTAGTTGTTAACCCAATTATCGTACGACAAAATCTATGTGTTATAATATGATCATCATCTACTAATAGCATAATTGAAAAACAAGTGGACACATTAGCCGATCACATGTAGGTACATACATGTATTGTCAGAAAATCACCGATGTAATTCGTATGTAAAACTTATGTGATATATGTAAGTACATACACTGCTGTGACTTTCCCTGGTACTTTCCTTACAATTGAGTTGTAACTATACTTACGGTAACATAGATAGTATTACTCACATCAAGATGGAGTTCCTTGTCTCAGACAATGTAAGGGTTGTGGTGAAAAACTTCTATGTGTGATGTTTCCAAATTCCAATGTTGATATTGGTTGGACTGTCCCATCGGGTATCCATTAGATAACAAAACACATGATCGCATAATTAGGTTATATGGCCTTATATATAGCGGTTCATGACACATGTGACTGAATTATGTCAGTTTGACTAAGTTCAGTCATGTAACTCATTTCATATTTGCATTCACCCATGAATGTAATTATATTTATGCAGAATTGAATCTAGATTTCAGATCTATCTTCAGATCATAATGTGGTAGTTGAGTTCAGGAGATACAATAATCTCCGGGAACACTCTGCTGGCTATTTTGTTGTTTGATGACATCATTTTTCATCACCAGTACTATTCCGTCACACTCCTGTATGTATGCTACATATTCTTACAGTTGAAAAATTATCACTTCAAGCAATCAACCATGGTGGCTCAGCCAAAACTACTTAGGAAGCATTCTCATTGAGAAGCTCCACCCTAAGGTTGTTGTTGCTGGCACATTCCCTAATGCTACAGTGACAGACTGCCTGCAGAATTAGTCTGCTGTCAGAGTTAGCAAAAGCCACAGATCTGGAGAAGCTGTGACAAGAAATGCGGTCCACTTCATGACCCCAACAACCCATAATGCAAAAGTGTTGACATCGATAGGCTTTGTCAAGATGACATAAAGCTGTGAAGATGGCAAACAGATTTTAGCAGTTATTAGTGCTGCTCCGGCCATTGCAAGAGAAAATTCCCAGAAGGAGCCCAGCTTAAGCCTACCGCTTTGACCCAAAACAAAGTGAACTTGATGCAGACATTGTTGGTATTTGGAATCTTGGTCTTCAAGATGATGATTGTGAGCACACATCCAAGAATATCCCCACTGCAACTACAACCTGTGAAGTTGTTAATGTCTTCAGTCTCTATCAAGAACAATATTTGGGCTGAGATAGTGTTTGCAACTGTACTTTGAATTTTCCAACAAAATTAAATGCCAGCTTCCACAACAATTGGGCGCCATGATGGGGTCTCCTTCAACATTTGGTGCATTAAAGATGTGGGCCATGTAACAAAGATTATGGGGAAAGAGATAGAGTTGGGATATCTCAACGACAGAGTGCATTCAAGAAAACTTGATGTTGGGATGACCAAACAATTTAAGCACCTGGCCGGAATATCTCCATTTCAAGTACAGGCACCTGATTGATGATCACAACAATATTTGCCATCCAGTGCCTTCCATCAAGGGGATCCCGGAGACAAAGAGTTGGGCTATAAGAGTATTTCAATGTGTTATGACAGTGGCAGAGATGAATATGTACTTGACCATGTGGCATTTTGTGCTGAATAATGAAGAGAAATTGCATGTACGTGAGTTCAGACAAGATCTTGGATGGGATCTAGTTAACAAACTTCATCATGCGGCTTCTCTGTGCTCTGCTGTGAAGAATAGATGACAAAGCAACCCTTGTGGCCTTCACTATTTGGCTGCTTGCCCAAAACACACTTCATCCCATGATGACAGTGACTTCATTCTGTTTGCCCCCCATCCCTGCAATCAGTTCACATGTTAGGCCGTTAGATGCTCCAAACAGGTAAGAACCTATTACACATGTGCTCCAGCCTACTGGCTATGTGCTGTTCATTGGCAGGAACACTTTGGTCAGAAAGTTACAAGTGAACATGTATTGATGGAATTCAGTCACTTGCTGGAGCTTTATTTGGGGTAATTCCCCCTTAGAGTTTTAATGAGTTAGTTCTTGATGAGCACCTGATTTTTTGTCTGGGGCTGTATTATTGAAACATATATCCTGATTGAACATTGGTTGAGCTTCAACATAGTTATTAATTTCGTCAAAATGACTGAATTCAGTCAATTGGACGTGGTGTGGGCCGATATTATTTGTGCGGTCGCGCTTTAGATAAATGATATTATTATTTCTTCGCCGGACAAATTATCAGCTCAAAAATAAATGTAGTTCCCGTAACCCTAATGGAAGTGCCAAAGAAAGGATCAAACTCGAGTCTGCTTCTCTCATGGTTGCTAATACTGCTTTTTATATTGGTCACCATCTCCCTCAAATCCATAATGCACACAAAAAGATCTTATCTCTCATCAGCACTTGCAAAACAATGTCAAAAAATCTCATATCCCACAAGTACAACTCATCACTTAGTCACACTTGACACGCGAATAAATATGCTTCACAAAGAGAAGACTGAAGTGGAAACCAGCACTTCCCAACATCAAGAAGAAAGCGAACGAGATGATGGCCATGTATCCAAAATAGAACGAAGCCTGGAGCAAGCCACTCATTCCGCTTCGGTGAAAGTAATAAAAGAAGGAGTATGCATAGATAAAGAGACCAGTCATTCCTGCGTTGATGAAAGCACTCCACCACCATCTATGATCTTCTCTTGCCAATTGGAAGTACAGCAAGGCCACACTGATGAACGATGTCACGATAAGGAGAAGGACGAACGCAAAGAAAAGGATCCCAAAGAGAGTGTACATCTGATGACCCCACATGGCGGCGAAGATGTAGTGAAGCTCAATGTAAATTGCAGAAAAGGGCAAGAATCCCGAAATAAGCATTTGCACGAAGCGAGTACGATACCAGGGAACTTCACTTGGGATTTCGCGAGCCACCTTGGTGGTGCGGGTGGGTGCATTAAAATCGTGACTGGCATAGTTCTTTGCCAAAATACCACCCAAAACGGTCAAGGGGAAGGCAACCAAAGCGTAGATAGATGCGATGGTAAGGATGGTCGTAAATGGCAATGCACTAGTAGAACCATGAGCCAAGGCAATGGTGTTTACCCACATAAAAACGAAGGTGACAGGGAGAGGGAACAGTCCGGCCGTGAAAAGAACACATCGAACCCATGCCTTGCCCCCCATCTGGAAGTAAAGTCTAGTCGATACGAAGCTACCAATAGAGCACGTCAAGCAGTATAGTACGACCATCCCGGCGAGGATGGATCCACGACGAGTGGTGGAGATGAGGTTGGTTAATGCCAAGATGAGTAAAGAAAGGGTGGCGAACGTGAGCTGCGCTCCGGTGCCTACGGATGCGCAAAAGAGTACGGGGAACTCGGGGAAGCGGAATACGTCGCCGTGGATTAATTTCCAGCCAGACTGTCGTAGAGAGTTCATGTCAACGCAGTTATTAATCAAACGAGAAGGTGAAGAAATAAACATATGAGTTCAGGATATCATCTTACCTCCTCTTCTTCCAAAGTTTCATCGTCCAACTCCATGTACCTCGAAAAATCATTCTTCAAGACCCTCATCAAAATAATCGTCAAGAAAGCGGTGAGCAACAAAACCAAAACGAACGAGTTGATAATGCTCAACCAATGTATCTCAAAGGAACTGGGCAAGAACCTCGAATCGGCATAACTCGTCATCCTCAGCTTCCATGGCAGGTCGGAGTCAAACCACTCCACGGAATAACTGAACTGCACAGTCGTGGGCTTATGAACATTGGTGATATCTACCCTCCTATCCCTCTCGGTCGTGACGGCGGCACTCACAATCTGCCCATTATTGGTTCCAATCTTGAAATGCAAATGGGGGAAAAGGTAGGTATGACTCCCCTCCATCTCTCCCAAAATGGCATCCTCGTCTTCAAAATCTCCAACGTATCCCCACATGGGCAAATCTTCAATAAACATTTCAAAGAAATAGTTATTATGAATCGCTTCCTTGAACTTATTCAACTCTTTGGTTTCTAGAGTAGTTTTACACAAAAGCCTCCATTCGATATCATCCTGAAACGAGAGTTCATAGGGACTCGTCTCCCTCCTATCTCCGGCAATATGTTCCCCGAAACGATGTTTCGTCTTTTCCGCCCCGACACGATCTCCGACGATTCTTCGACCGGAGGCGAGAAATGAGAATGCGCCTTCTTCTTCTGCGGCGGCATCGTCGGTGTATCCCGCGGAGGTGTTCTCGAGGTTTTCGACGGCGGCTTCGTGTTGGGATTGGTCGGCGTGGGATTTGCAGAAGGGGAGTGAGTAGTAGCGGTATGTTTCGGTGGGGTTGTTGAAGGGTCTGCGTTGCAGAACATGGCATGAGAGGTGTTGCATAGAAAAATAAGGGACTATGGTCGAGGATCGTCAGGAAAGACTTCCTCTCGATTGTCCAAACATGACACGTCGGGACAGAAGTTGACAGGAGAGAGAGGTGATAACACAGCACAATGGCATGAAAGAATGTGCCCTTCTCGCTGCCCTTCTCTCCCGTGTGACTCGATAATAAAAATCAAATTCATGCAACTCGTGCGGCAATCAAGATATTTTTTTGAAACCGTCGCTGGCCCACGAAACCCAGCACTCATCGCGACAGGCACAAGAGACGACGACAAAAAATCTCCATAAACGATCGAATCGGCGGTCCCATCTCTACCCCCCCCCTCCCGCCGCCCCTCCCACAAAGAGCGCCGATCCGTCGAAAACTAACTCACCCGACCTTATTGACGATGACGTGAACGGCATCGTGAAATTCGTACTTGGTCCCGGCTTTTTGACGACGGTGTTTCTTTTTGAGGAAGGGAAGTCCCGACACGACGGCGGGGGCTGCGAGCAAGAGGGGGAAGAGGCGCATGGTCGTCTGCTGGGGTGTGGTGAAACGGATTTAGGGTGGCGGTGTTCGATTGGGTATTGTATTGTACCAGAGTCGTGGTTGAGTGGAGCGGGTGGCTGGGCGTGGCAACGATCTTCTTGTGGGTAGGCGTTGGGCAGGGTGTATGGTATGGTATTGTACCATAACAAGAAGCGAATGACATTATGTTTGGCTAACACATGAACAGGAAAGAGAAATCCATCCATGAACAGAACGGATAGGGAATTCACTACGACATGTTACCTTTGTAATTGAGAGAATTATTCGACGAAGAACTGTCTGTTCCGACATGGACTCACGGCTCAGACATGCTATATTCGTCCACCTACATACGAACATAGTTACCTAAAAACATACGTGCATACTTACCAACGTCCAACCCAGCATCCAACCGTCCAAACACTACAACAGCACTTTTGGAAACCACAATGGCCGAATGAAGCGACGAGGGCAACCTACCACTCGCTCGTCCAACAGCATTCCCACAGTCGACAACCGCAAACATCTCTCCAAATATTGACCTTGAATAAAAACGTTGCATTTCCAACATGGTGCAAATGAGCCCCGCCGATCAAGCCGTTGTCAAATCCATCCCCGGAAATGACAAATGCTGCGATTGTGGAATGAAGAATCCTCAATGGGCCAGTGTCAGTTTTGGAACGGTTTTCTGTTTGGATTGCAGCGGCGTTCATCGGTGAGTGTTCCAAGGAAGGAAGCGGGGGAGGGGGGGCTGTCAGAATCTGTGACGCGAAAAAATCAACGTTCTTGATTCACTCCTGGAGGGTTTTTGCCACCGTTTCCTCATGGTTTCTCTCCCGCCTCCTTCTCTCTCTCCTTGGCTCCCTGCCTCCCTCTCCCTCTCTTGACGCAATAATTCATCATCCATGCAAAACAGCTCACTGGGAGTACACATCTCTTTCGTGCGGTCCATAGCCATGGACTCGTGGACACCCCAACAACTCTCCATCATGAAACTGGGGGGGAATCAGAATTGTCAGGCCTATCTCAGCAGTAAGGGGATTTTGCCCAGTACGCCCATCAAGGCCAAGTACGAGAGCGATGCTGCTCAATTGTATAAGGAGATTCTCAAGGCGAGGAGCGAGGGTGAGTCGCTCGTCCGTGTTCGCTGTCGGCGCTGTCGGGACATGTCTCATGCTATACGTTGCAAACATTTTTGACACATCCCCCGACCCCCCTCCTTCTTCTTTCAGGACGACCGGAACCGACCTCCCTCCCACCCAAAGCTCAAAACAACAACGCCTATCGTCCCATGTCCAGCGTCTCCTCGTCCGGCATGCCCGGCGGCACAGCGAAGGGAGCACCCGATCCCAACGGCATGGAACGCCTGCCCGGCGAATCGGACGCCGAATACGTCGCACGACAGACGCGACTCAGAGACGAAGCCAGGGCCAGAATGGCCGCCAAGTTCGGCGCCGGAGGAATGGCCGGGGTCGGCGCCTCGCGAATGGGAGGGGTCGGATCCGATCCCTCCTACAATCCCCACACGGGGTACTCGGGGGTCGTTCCGGATTTCTCGTCGGCGTCGTCCGCCGTCTTTTCCGGATTGGGATCCGCCTTTGGCGCGCTCGGGAGCGTCGCCTCCTCCGTCACCGCGGCCGTGCAAGATCCGACGACTCAGCGTCAGTTGGCAGACTTGACGTCGGGTGTGGCGTCCACCGCCGGAAGTTTCTGGGGGAGTTTGAGCGCGGGGGCCAGCAGTTTTGTCAATTCGGTCACCGCCCCGGATGGGATGGCTGGAAGCGATGGGTTGGAAGAGTTGCAGAGGCAGTTTCACAGTCAGAGGAGTGCCAATCCCAATAGTAAGTACTCGGGCTTTGGTTCGGACAACGTCATGAATTCCATGGGTGGGGGAGCTGCCGTTCCCGATTTTTTGTCGGGTACCTCGACTCTTACAGAAGCAAGGCCTGGTCCGGGGGAAGATCCCAATGGAATTGAACGTCTCTCGGGCGAAAGTGATGAACAATACGTCATGAGACAGACTCGATTGAGAGATGAGGCGAAGGCGCGTATGGCCGCCAAGTTTGGTGGAGGGGGATTGACGGGTGTCGGTTCTTCCACCAGTGGCTTTGGAGGAGGCGGAGGAAGTGCTAATTATTCAAGTTCGGCATCCATGTCGGCGCCTTCTTCCGTTAATTTCAATAGCGGGGTGCAGCAGAGTCGGACACCTGCGCCGAGTTCGGGAAATGTGCCAAAGATCAAAGTTACCAGTGGGGATGATTTCTTTGCCAATTTCGGAACGTAATCAAGTGGTGTATGATGCGTGCGCGTTTAACAGAGTTGGTATTGGAGTGTATCTATTTGTAAGGCAAAGAATGTAGTTGAAAATCAGCAGACTTTTTCTGAATCTATTTTTGTTGGGGCTTAGAAGAAAACACACCGCGGATGATTTTTCTGTGGGGTAGCGGTACTGATTATCTCGTAAAATGTTAATAGAGTGTGGTTCTTCTCTGTTCGCCAACGGGAGAACAGCGTTGATTTTTATCTGTTTTGGTCTGTCGGCTAATGATTAACCATGACTTTGTTTAGGTTTCTTTCCGGTCATTTCGCAATGTTTTGGTTGGTTGGGATATATTGGGGTTTCAGTGGATGGCTCCATGCTGTGTGCAATTCAAGGTGGGCAGACCTGCACGAGTACTTTGAAAAACCGACGTCGGCATCATGTTGATTCTCTCCATTAAAATGCTTACAGTACAGCTGTACAAAACAAATATTAATAACATTGTTTGATGTGAGGAAACAGAGCACATTCTATAATTTCTATGGTCCAACTGTAACCACTTCGGCGAGCACGCTATGAATCTCCTTGGATATCATAGCCATCATCTGCATCACCACTGTCGCCAACAATATCATAACCTCCACTACCGCCAACAACATCATAACCCCCGCCGACAGTGCCACCACCGAATCGTTCGGCAGCGTGAATCTCTGCACTGTTCCTCCCAATCATGTCACCAATCATCGTTCCAGCTACCAATCCTCCCAATCCGGAAACAATGGCCGTACCAACGCCCACGCCCGTGTTGTCGTGATGCACAGAACTGCCATATTCTTTGTACGCCGGATTCTGCGCAGGACACGATGGGTCACTTTGTATGGGATAGGCTTGTGCCATAGGTGTATGCTCATCCTCGCAGTGAGAGACATGATGATGGGTGTGCTCGTCACGGTTTTGTCGAAAGCACCAGCAACAGCAGACGACGACAATGACGAGAAATAGAAAAAATCCCAGAGAGAAATCTTTTTCGTTTTCGTGATGATATCCATCGTAAAACGGCGTTTTATGGGGGCTTGCTGGTATGAAATTGTTCGACGATCGCTCCACATGACAAATGCACTGAGAGGAGGACACCTTACACACGCTGTTCAAAGGGCAACAGCACGGTTTGTTGGACGAGGTGGACATGTCGAACCAGTTCCCGCAGAATTGGCCTGGAGAGTTGCGATAGGCCGTTGAGCATTGGCTTGTGGTCGCGCAGAGAGAGCAGCCAGAGGATAGGGAGCGGTGGTTCATAGTTCATGGATTGCTTGTGGAAGGTATTGTACTATAGTGCTTCGATAGGAGGGGTGTTATCCGGGTGTTGTGCTGGTGTTATGCCCCATTTTCATCAGAGTCACTATAGTCGGTCCCCGTCCGAGATGCTCTTTCCCAGGTCCCCCGTAACCCCTTGGGTGTATCTACCCTTGTAGTAGAATAAATAGATAGGTTTGTATGATAGTATGATGGTAGACAGAAGATGTCATAATCTACAACATTTGTGCACTTTTTTGTGCACAAGTGGATGTACTAGTTCCTACGTATGTGAAGCTGTCGATTTAGCTTTTCGCTGTGTACCTACAGTATGGTACAAAGTGAGAAAGTTCTCAAAATATGTGCCACGTTGAAATTTACCTACTTAGTGTTGAAAATACTCTTTATAAATACAAGTAAAACATTTTCTCTTTATAGGTCTAGCAAAAATATTAAAAACTATCGAGATGATTTTTTTCACTAAGACAATTACTTTATCTACAGGACAAAGCTAGTAACTAAATTATTTACTTAACTAATTGCTTGATTAATTGCTTAATTCCTAAACTGATGACAATGGGCAAAAGCAAAGGTGACAGCCATGGCACCATCAACAGCAAAAGCAATGACGGCAGCAATGCATGATGACAGTAGCAACAGCAATGGCAGCAGCAATGGCTGCCATTAAAGCAATGGTGGCAGCTATGGGTAATGGCAGCAGTAAAGTGTGACAACAGCAACAATGGCCAATTTGAAGTGATGGTGGCAGCTGTGGGTGAAGCCAGCGGTGATGTGTGACAACAGCAGCAGCAGCAGCAGCAGTGACAAGCAGTTGAAACAACGACAGAGATGGTGGCTTCATTGACGGCGCAGCAACAGGCAACAGCAGTAGGAGACAACAACAAGCAACAACATCAGGTGATAGGAATGGGCAAAAGCAGCAATGGCAGTGATGACGCAAAGGCAGTGATGACAGAGATTGCAGCAACAGCTACAGCAGCAATGGCAGCAAAACTGTCAATGCAGCAAAGGTGTTGACACAGCAAGGACATTGGCACAGCAAAGGCATTGAACCAGAAAAGGCATTGATGGAGCAAGGGAGTTGACAGCAGCAATGACAGCAATGGCAGCAATGGCGGCAACAACAGCAACAGTGGCAGCAATGGCGGCAGCGATGGCTGCAGTGATGGCAACAATGAAAGCGACGGTGGCAACAGCAGAGATGGTAGCAACAGTGGTAATGGCACGGCGGCAATGGCAGCAACAGTGGCAGCAATGGCAGCAGTGTCGGTGACAGCGACAGTGGCGACGGTGGTGACGGCAGCAACAGTGGCAGCAACGGCGGCAGTGGCAGCAGCAGTGATGGAAGCGATGACAGCGACAGTGGTAACGGCCATGATGGCAGCAATGGTGGCAGCAATGGCGGTGACGGCGACAAGCAGCAACGGCAGTGATGGCATCAGCAATGACAACAATGGTGGGGACAGTAACAACAGCGGTGACGGGAGGCAACGGTGGCAATGGGAGACAACGGCAGCAATGATGGCAACAGTGGCAATGGTGGCAATGGTGGTTACAGCAGTAATGCACTGACGACCGTGACAGTAGGGAGGGCAGAGATGGCAAGGAGGGCAGGGAGGGAAGAGACAGCAGGGAGGGCAGAGACATGTGTTGCCCAAAAAATAATGATCATACGAGTCACCATTTTGCCTCAGTGCCCTCATGTGCATGGTATTGAATGGTATGTAGACTGCTAGAACCCACATATGGACCAGTGCCATGCAAAGAAAAATATCATGTCTGATATGCATTTTTCTATGAAGGCACTAACAATGATATTTTTTAGGTGTAAGAAATCCAACCAACTCCCATGCACTTTTTTGTGCACAAATTATGAATAATGCAACATAATTAAAAATTACTAGCTTCACGCAACAGAATCAAAAGAAAATTATGTTACACGATTATAAAATGTGCACAAACAGTGCACAAGTGGGAAATTCACATGCAAAAAGGTGCATGGTATGTGCACAAATGT
>JALLPD010002101.1:0-10749 GCA_036940065.1 Cyclotella cf. meneghiniana | reverse complement strand
TTTGCATACTACCTCTTATTTAAACAAGGTGTATGTTTAGGCCCTTATTTGAACTTGTTGTGCCTGTTGATGGGTCCTGGCTGGAGGTCCCAGAGAGCATCCTTGGCTCATGTCAAGGCTACAAACAAGTAGTAAATTTTTTGAAGATGACTTGAAATTTCATTTGACCCAAAAGTTAGCAGTACAAACAATGCCCCTTTGGGGATCAAATAATTCACATATTTTGCAGGTGCATACCAGTCATCTCATGTGATGACTGAAATGGTTTATGATCAGTATGCATCACCTGTGACACAGCTGTGTGCCACCCTTACACCTGGATGAAATCTTTTCAGTAACATTTGGCTTGATGAATAAATTGCAGCTTAAACAAAGTAAAATATTCCCATGAAAAATCTGCACACTAAGACATTTTAAGAGTGTACAGGTGGTTCATGGTAGTTTTTTGCTTGCAGTGGATGTCTGATGTTTTATGTTGATGATGAAGGTGTCTCTTCTTTGTCCCATGAGTACCACATTGGACATACAATTCTACAATGGTTTTGTGGGAATTGCTTTACCATCAATCCACCAAGGTGTGATTAGCAGTCACAGAAACCAATCGGCTCAGTGACTGGCCCATGCATCATAGTTTGTACCCATGAAAGAAAAAATCAATGCTGTTCTCCAAATGAGTCAACTATGTTCATCCACTGAGGTTCACAAATTCATTTGTTGGATGAAAATGAGATTTTTGCAAAAAATGGAATTCTTTCAACTTTTATTTTCAGTTTGGAAACCTTCAGGTATTTATTGATATGCATCAGGAAGGTCTTCATTTTCAAATTTCTGTGTGGATCATGTTGCTATATTAGTGACTGGACAAGTGACAAGCGATGAGTGACTGCCTAAAAAGACAATGGTGGAGATGATATGAAAGACTGTTTTGGTCTTGTACATCACCTCTCATCATTACACTGCTACTGAGAATCTAGCTGTAGTTATAGTTGCGGGGGCCCAACTATTACTGCAGCTACAGGTGCCTATAGTTCACTTATAGGATTGAAAACACAATTATAGGTTGTCTAACTATGACTACAACTATAGGTGAGATATGGTTTCTTTTCAATCATCGGAATCATTATCCATACCCTTGTAGGCATGTTACTTATCTTGCACTGGCAAGAAAATATAGGGACTTTTATCACAAAAAATGCAATTTTGGGCATATAGGTTTAATCTATCTAATGATGTAGAGCACATTCTAGATCAAAAAGCCCACCTAGATTGGTTATGTGTTGTCCTTGGAAGATGCGGATCTTTGTAAGGCATGTTGTGCAGGACAGACCATAATGTGGTGCTTCTTTTGAGCCAGTCACGGCCTAGCTCAAGGCAGCATGGCATCATGATGTTGTGAGTACTTACATGAGTACTACACTCTGACATGGCTTGCTCTCACCCTCCTTCACCTCCTCCTCCTTTTTGATTGAATGCAATTGATCTTTCACCATGTCTCACATTGTGACATCAACTGCAGCAGTTCTACAGCCCTAATCATTTCTGAGCAATTCTTGTTTTTGTCTCACATCAAAATAGCGCAACAATGTTTTTGGTACTAGCTGCAGAAATAAGCTCATTAAAAATTATTTCCCAATGTTCACCATAACCATTTAAAATAGGATTCCTATGTATGTCATTTTTTTGCCTAGGTCAATATCTTCTTAACATACCAGGGAAGAGATTCATACTGTATAAGGTGCTGGGACATCATTAGTGAAGTTGCTGCTCCCACAGCATCACAAGTAGAGGTTGAAATGAAATATCTCTTGTCTATTCACTTTTACCATGTTGGAAGTGTTTTTTTTACTTCTACACCAACTCAGGAAGATGTGTGCAAGTCTTCTCTCATGACACACATTGTCAGAAGTTCACATCACAATATATCAAATCCTCCATTTAAAGGCCCCCCATCTGTTTCATTGCTTGAAATTTGTTATCCAATGCACTAAAAACTTGTGCAGTGTAGAGTGGTTGAACCAACATAAAAAACACTACATATGTCAATTTTAAGTTGCACCTGTAGGTGCTCCATGAGTTGTGTTTTACACGTGCATGGATCTGTCAAAAAACAATGAACCACCATGGCATGAAGCCGACTCAACTGAACTCATCCCCATTACCTAATGAAGCCACTAGATGTTCAACCTCTTTCCTTACTTTGTTTTACTGACATACCAGTAACTCAGAATATGTGTTCTTGAAGCAACCAGCCAATCTCCACATCCCACAGGTGTGTTGCAATTTCAATTTTTCCATCATAGTGTAAGGTTATTTGGGCCATGCACCAATAAATAATGAATGCATGCATTCTACTGCTGTTGTTCTACAGCACTTGCATCGACCCCAAGTGAAGGTTGAGCAAAATTGCCCTTACATTTTTACTCCCATTTTCTATGAGATGACTACATTTTTTCCATCACATTACATTCCAATCTATCCCCATGTGAATACCTCAGGCCACTGCCTGAGTTAAAAGACACTACCTTCATCACCCTATTGCCAACAACAGCAACAACAATCAGCCACCATGAGCACGAAAGGAGAAAAATGCGTGTTTTTTGCAGCCATTTACTTTCTGGCTGTTTTATTATCTGTTCAATTACATTATTACATAGCCATCCACAACAACATGGATATGTTGGGGCCAAGCCTGAATAAAAGTACACAAGCTTCAACACCTTGTTGTCAACATCAACCCATTTTGAGTGCAATGTGATCAAAAGCATCCCTCCCTCCTTTTACAACCACTTTTTTGTGAGTTTATTTTTATTTTTTTAATTACACTGTGATGTTGCAGTCTACACCAATGTGCATATCTCAGGCTCCTGATTGAATTAAAATGCCACCTAGTGCGTGTTGATGCCAACAACAACAACTAGCAGCCACAACAAGCACAGAATGAGCATAAATTTCATTTCCTTTTTATGGCCACTTTTCTGTGAGATGATGTTTTTTATTATTGCTGTTCAAACTGTGCTACAACAAATTTTGTCTTGCACAGTCTGAACCCCAAAGCAAGTGAGCATAAATTAAAATTATTCAACAATCAGCTGAAAAATTATGGCTATGGTTGCTGGACGATGAACATAAAACAAAAATCTAAGGCTGCAACTTAACTGTCTTTTCAAAAATAGTTAGTTTGTTGAATCAAATCCTAATTTATAACTAATTTGGATAGTGTTCAGTGATAATTCAAGTGTATTATCATTCTGCTTATTCTTTTTTGATCATGTAAAATCCTGTTGTAAGCTGATACTCAGGAGAATTTTTATTGGTAAAAACTAGGAAGTAGAAAATGTTTTCCAGTTGATTGAATATTATTTGTATAAGCTATTACACTAGTTAAAAGTGAGTACAGCAATGCGCTAGTCCTTGTGTTTTTATCATGCCAATCACGCGATGATTTATGATCACAGAGATTAGCTGCAGTTATAACCAACTCTCACAGAGATTGGCTGCAGGCAGTGGCTGTTTGCAAGACTTACTGTTTTTGTAACTGCTGCAGCCACCACCACGAGTACATGTTTTTCCAAGAGAAGGTTTCTGACATACAACAAATCTTTGGATATTTGCTGCTGACAGACATACTTGACAAGTATGTGTGTTATATATATATTTTTTTCCAGAAACTAACATTCTGTGATTTTTGCTTCCTTTGTTATACACAAAGTGACACAGACAGTATTTGTGGATTATGGGCACAATTTTGGGCCAGAGTTCCAGAGAACATCCTTATCTCATGTCAATTCTCAATCACTGTGTCAGGGTAGAGTATAGTGACCCATGTGGGTCACAAATGCACAAATTCACTCGAATTGTATCCTCTTGATCAGGAATCAACTCAAATCTCCACAAATCGAGCTCCAAGTCATCTACAATTCCAAACAATTTAATTTGACAATCTTGCAAGTCCAAGAGATTGAATTGGTTGACCACTGGCACAGGCCAACGCCAATTTTCTCCTATTGTCAGTTTGCTGCACGGTTTTTCAAATACACCTATTTCATGCTAGGGGAGAACAATGCCTGATGCACTGACTTTACTAGGTACATCATGGTGATCCCATCTCAAATTTTTAATCACTCGGATGGTCATCAGCAAAGCCAATTGTTGTTGGCACTCATCAAGCTCAACCTGCAATCCTCCGAATGCCTAGTCTCAAAGTACTTGCACTATGAGAGTGAGTAGGTTGCTCATATCTCTTGGTCTTGGTCACTCAATAGAATAATTGTGAGAGCGATTATTGCCACCATGTTGTGCTGAGCATGGTTGGAATGAATTTTGCATGAACATGTGTCTGTGCTAATCATGTATATTGTGTAAGTAGCGTGAATAACACCAAGTTATCATAATTTCCTGTTATCAGTTTAAAATGGTCTAGGAAGTAGAACACTTATAGTAAATATATATGAGTAGGACAAACAAATACAGCTGTACAGTAGTAATGTTGTACAGCTAATCAACGTACTAAAATACAAATCTCCATTTCAAACTGAAGTCACCAACTCCAGCTGCAAGTTTATCAACTTCTATCTGTTGATGTCTTTATATCCACAATTGTTTATAAAAGGTCATATCTCATTCCTTGGATATTTGAATTGGAGAATCATTACTGCATTTGAGTTTCCAGAATGGAGCAGCACATTGCTTCTCCTTTCCTTGATACATGTTCTTCCTGAACGTTTGAAGCCTGAATGCCTGACACTCTTTTCTTGATGCATAAAGTCTCAGTTGGAGTCAGTTCATATGCACATCCACTTGTTACATCCTGCTTCAACAAGGCCTTTGCAGGGTGTCTGTTCCAGAATGGCTCTCCATGGTCAGTTATATCATTTGTAGGAATATTTTGCTCGTATTTATTTATCTCGGATTGCATTTTGTATGAATGATGGACGAGAAAAATTATCAGCTGTACAATAAAGTAGAAGCTCGTCCTCCAAATTACTCACCGGTTAGCTTTAGCATATCACAAAAATATTTTTTTAATGCAGGCAACTTGTAGCAGGTAAAAGAAGGAACTGAGCTAGATGGACGGTGGATATTCTGCCAACCGAAACCGAAGAGTCGACAGTGACACTGAGGTTGCATGATGTTGCTGTTGGATTGTACTGTTTTATTGGTGATGCACAATATGTGGGCATTGATAGAGTGCCAAGTGAAAGAGCAATAGCAAGCAACCCACTGTAAACCACAGCAAGTCACAGCAGGACTCACAGTTACGCATGGAATGTATCATCATGGGACTCAAGCTTTTTTCAAAAGATACCTATTTAGTTCTTGTTTCTCGGTACTTACTCTAAAGTATAAAAAAGCATAAAAATCCGGTTCCTGTAGATATTTCTCGCGCACCAAATATTTCAAGACAATCACCATGGTGCGTATTGCTGTGTTGCCCGTATGGCCATCAGTCGTCTGTCTCCTTTAGCAACAATGCCATATGGATGGTGGCGTGGTAACAGCGATCAATTGTCATACATCCCCGTTTCTTCAGATGGAGCAACTCGAATCATCGAACGACGGACCACATGCCGACGCCACGAGCGCCCACCATGAATCATCGGTCCATCCGACCCCCTTCACCTCGATTCAAAGCAAACGATTTCGCCGCTCCATTCCATGCTGGTCGCTCTGCCCCACGATGGATTTGGTGGCGTTGGGAACCGGATGCAGTGACGTCACGAATTCTTGGGGGTCTCCGTTGAAACGGCGAGGCAGAGACAGTCTTGCAAATGATGTTGATGACGATGGTGTTGGAGTAACAGTGGCGGAAACAGTGACGGTGTATCGAATTGTCTCATGGCAGCGTCTTTTGTCTCTAGGAGTGGAAGAATTGAATTCTGTTCACGAGGATCATTTGGCAGGAAATGTCGGGGGACAAGACAAAGATATCGATTGGGATTTGGCGGAGGATGGCTGTGGACCACTATTTCCCAGCTCAGACGACTTGGTTGCATCCATTGATGAATATAGAGATCACTTGGAGGAGAGAACAGAACAAAGAAACACTAAAGGCGCCACGTCGATTTGCTGGTCTCCGGATGGTAGATGTGTTGCAATTGGACTGTACGATGGAGGCGTGCTCATACATAATGTGGAACCCGATGTTTCAAACGCCGATGATGCTGCCCATGATGATGGAGAAATAAAACAAAAACCGATGCATGTTATTCGCACTTCTTATCAGATACTTTCCCCATCGTTGGCGAAGAATATCTTCAATGATGCCAAGGAGGAAAGTCAAAAACGGTCAATTACGTTTAGTCCACGTGTCACTCGTTCCATGGCTGCCAAGAAGGGAAGACTCAAAGGTGACAATGAGACATGCAACTCTGGCTCGAAATCAATCAAAACTAACGTAAATCCCAAGTCAAAAGGTGAAATACAACGAAGTCATTCATCCGCAGTCATTGGCCTCGCTTGGAAACGCGTATCACCCTACCATTCGTCGTGGGAACTCTCCGATTTTGAATGGGAGACGAGAGAGTCTTGGAAGCATCTCTCACAATTCGTTGATCGAGGCAAATATTTCTTGCCAGCGGAATCCTACGCAGACGATAATTATGCAACGGGTGCCACGGGGCTGGGTCAAATCAATATGTTCTCGCCCTTGTCACGTTTGAATGTTTTGTGGGTGGCAACACGCAAAGAATTGCATTGGTTTCTGCAAAGTCGTTATCGTATTCTGACAAACTCGCTCGATTTCAGTCTAGGTATGTCCATGACATCGGTCGATGTTGTGTGTTCACCGAATATGTGTACAGTGCTTTGTGTCGCCCAATGTGAATCACCCGACGTGCAAAGAGGAAAATTGTTCTCGTCGGAAGTCAAGATTTTTTCTTGCCCATTGCTCGCGTCAAAAAGATTTGATTTACAGATCTTGGCAGCCTCTTACCGGTCAATTTTCTCCCGACTGAGATGTGTCAAACGAGGTATCCAGTCGGCATTGACTTCGTGGGCATCGGCTTTGCGTCCACTCGACAACAAGTTCCAGCGGTTGTTCCAACTCTTTTGCAATTACAATGTTACCAAATCCGAATTCGAAGTGGGGTCCGCTTCTATCGCTATCCGTGAGGAACTGCTGCGTTTCATTCTGTCGGGGAGATCCACGGTTATGGGTGATGCGTCCAATGCTCTTGATCAATTCTTTACTCGGCCGGACATGCACGATCAGTTGTTAATTAAGGAGGCGCATGGGATCAAGGCTAGCGTTGGGTCCATCGAAGCCAAGCTCTGTTCATCTGTGCAGTCTCATATTCGAGCTATTGTGTACGAGACCGAAGAGCTATATGGATTAGTTCGAGCACACGAGTACACAGCTACGGATTCAATTCTCGTTGATCCTGACATGGCTCTGCGACTTTGTTCGTCATCTCGCATCTTATTCCTCACTTTTGAACGATTCGTTGCTCTTGTCGTTGAAGCAAGGAGTCGCTTGAACGACTTTCTTGCTTGGATCCGGGGTACTGCTACTGAAATTCGGGCGCGAGGAACTGCAGCAGATAGTATTCAACGGCAGCATGCTAGAGATAGAGTGAGATTTGTGTTCTAGTTGGAGTGTTGCTTTCTTGTATGTCGACTGTTTGCTCAAGCACTCTTTTTCGACATTCCAGCGATGCCCTCATGGCGTGGTATGCAGAGTCACTGATATTCTTTCAAGGCCCATGTTGTCTCCTTATCAAGGCGTGAATGATCACAAGGTGGATCATCGAAAGTTGACTGAGTGCATAATTGGTGTTCCTTTGTCGGTATGATTATTGTAAAATATCTATTCTTGCCGCTCAGCGTTTATTTTCTCTGAGTCTCTTTCTGTTTTCTTGACCAAAAGGATTCCCTTGCTGCATTTTCCGTTCCATTAAAGAAAGAGAGTGAGTTTATTATCACGTACCGTCGCGCTTATTCGTGGTGTTTTGTCTTAAGCATACGTAGGAAAATGAACAGCTAACGACGCCTTTTCCCATGCCAACACATCATTTAATAAGATTTCTCAAACGGAGGTGGTACTCTCAAGTCGGCCCTCCTCCAGACCTTTCAGGTCGCTGCGGTTCTTTTTGATCAACCTCGTTCCCTTTTCTCTAAGTCGTTGTATGCGATGGGTAAGCTGCAACCATTTCATGACTTGCCACCAATCTCTTGCTTCGTCGATGCTGACACTTTTCTGCTGCTTGTCATAAGACATGACCTTTGACGTTCGACATTCAATCATAGCTCTCCATTCGCGGATAGGAGTTGGTTGTGAAACTCCATCATGCGATGGATACTTTTCGCCCCGAATAAATGGTGGTGTTTCTCATCTCCTGTGTCCATATTGGGTAATTGCGGTGAGGACAATCGCACTCACGAATGTCGGCGATGCATTAGAGATCATTGCAATACCTAGTTTTGTGCTGGGCGCAGCCAACGATCGCCCAGCCCCTAGCGATGCTCCAATTGTTTGTTTACAAGCGCACTTCCGAATTCCCAATGGTTGCGAAGTAGGTAGTATAGCGTTTTACAGCGGAAATAACTTGCTTTCTCCCAATCTTGACATCGATGTTGGGACGAAAGAAGAGAAACAGTCACTTGGACTCATTATGAAACAGAAACACAACAAAGCTGTGTTCGAGGAGCTTTGGAAATTCCAATATGACAATGTTTTGTTTGAGGTATGCGACGTGAAAGTTACTAGCCATGAAATCCGCATAGCAACCTCCATCAATCGTGATAATTTCTCGACTCTGAGTCCGACGCAAATGGAAGACGACAATATGGATATCAAGAGTAAGTCGTTGCAGATGGTGATAATTGGTCTTTTGCATAGTATCCCTCGTATTTTGAATACACTCGTGATTTGTCTTCATTGTGTCTTCAACAATTGTAGAGAGACAAATCAGCACCAGGGATAGCAAAGTTGTGAGTCAAACGTCTCAATTGGGCCTCTGTGGGTCTCGAGGAACGGGAGGTGTCCTGACCTTTGGGCCATTGAATACGCTAGAAATTTTTGATTTGGAGGAAGATGAAGACGCAGATGATGAAGAGTCACAGGGGCAGAAGGGAGAGGATTGATTTGAAGATTCATTTTTGAGATGCTGAACCCTTTCTGATATTAAGTATAGCAATACATAAAACATAGCAATATCATTGCATGGTAAAATATTTCCTTTTCCATTTGATTGTGATATAAATTTCATGCACTTCGTTGCTATGAATACCTTGTCATGAGTAACCCTCGCTGTAAGTGCCGCGTCAGTGAATGTCCAAATTTTTGTCAGGGGTAAACGTTTCTGCTGTCCCCAATATTTGCTGGCACATCATTTGTATCTCCAAATCCTCCGGAAAATTACCCATACTCTCAATCAACAAGTCTTGCAGACCTTCACGAAAGCCGATCATTTTCGCCCGTGTAGACATCTCTGCATTTTCTGTTGTTTCTCTCATAATATCAAACAATATGGCAATACCGTGACGAGCCACATCAGCACAGGTTGCATTGTTTTTTATGCATTGACATACACTTAGAACACCCTGCAATTGTACAAAGGACACTGTTTTACATGACAAGCGAGGAAAGAATGAGTTTCTATCATGATGAGAAAATGGACTAACAAAATATTCAACGATAGCGAAGAGGCTCACATTGATGCTTCGGCCTATCGTAACAAAGATTGAACACTGCCCACAACGCCCATTTGCACACCCCGGCATGAAAACGATACCATTGCATAGCATCGATTAAGACACTGAGTCCTCCGAGTTTTATAATTTTCGTTGATGCATCGACATTGTCAAAGCCCCCTAAAAGTAAACAACCTTTTCTTTGAATTTCGGCAGACAATCGCTCTTTGTTCTCTGGAGGTTCCTCCTCCACTTTGGCCCGGTTCAATGAATCTCTCATAACCTTGATGAAGAATTCAATATCATTATGGTTAGGATCTTCCCACAATCTTCTTTGGATGTCATAGTTTCCATTGGCGACGAGGGATAGTAAAGTGAATGCCATATAAATAAGTTCGTCTTGTTGAGAATAGACTTTCAAAGCGAGCATCGCTGCCTCCATGATGTTGAACTGCATCACCGACCAGGGCTGATCTTGAAAATCATCTGTCGCTTCCATCTTCCGCATTTCGATCGATTGCTTTGTCAATTGGTCTAAATATCGAATAGCCATTGCAAGATTCTTGTCGCGTTCGTCGTCGGTGCTCCGTCTTTCCAATTGTTTGAAAAAATCTAAGACAAGAAGTATATTTATGGGTTGGACGTCATCTTTGTCGTGTCGTTTGGTTAATTTTGATCCACACAGCATGACAAGAAGGGCTGTTGCGATGAAGAGAAGAAAGATCACTAATTTAGGGTCGGTTGATTGGCATGGCAGCTGCTTGCTGTGGAGAGACCAGTAAGGCTTCATCCTTTTTGCTGGTTAACATACCACGGAAGAAAGCAAGATGACAAATAATAATCAGTCAAGTAGAGAGCGAAGGAGAGCCATGCCGAGGTATCACGCCGCCATACAATAGTACACGATGAGATCGCTGTTCGTTGATGGTGCCTTCCGTCCGTTCCCTGGTTGTATGTTGTTTCATTGTTTGTTGCGGGGTTGGCTTTTTTAAAATCAAGATTTTTTCAAATTCTTTGTTGTATGGGGAGCTGAGCCATTATCGGAAGTTTGCAACCACTGTTGTAACTTCTTCCGTCAAGCAGAAAGCGGGATATTGTGGCGACTCCACGGATTCCTTT
>JALLPD010002100.1:0-10749 GCA_036940065.1 Cyclotella cf. meneghiniana | reverse complement strand
GATGCAGAAGATGCAGAAGATGCAGAAGATGCAGAAGATGCAGAAGATGCAGAAGATGCAGAAGTCCAGTTTTTTCTCTGAAACATATATATCTAAGGTCTCTTTCTGTCATATTTGAAAACTTGTATACATGGAATCTTCTTTCAATTTTTCAATCTTCTATGCATATTTTTAAACCTGGGCTTATGGACTTAATGTTATCATCTTGACACTTTTCAATTTTTTTTTAATTTTTTTGTCTTGAGAAAATGTGAAAAAATCTTAAAGATTTCATGTTGACATTCTATTCTTATTTCATTTTTAAAGTTTATTAGTGTTCATGTTTGATCAGCAATAGAGTGATTGTAGGGGTAATAGTACTGACTGGTAGGTGCATAGGATTAAGCAGGCAAGTTTTTTATCCAGATTCTGCAGGCTCCCATTACAGGACCCCAAAACCTTTTCATTGATGTATTCTGCCATTTATTCACTCTTGTTTTGAATGTTGGGGTTTCTACAAACTCCTAGATTCATATGGATGATTGGTTTCTGAGATTGTTCATGTGAAGTGGTAGCAGAATCGAGGTAGTTCATGATATAGGTATAAGATAGCCTCCACAGATAAGTTTGTGTTTCAAAAATGGCCTCTGCATGTTTAAGAATGGCCAAGATGTAGTCATTATATAGGTATTTATAAGTAGATGCATAGGATCATGTTCATGTTTTGACTCATGTTCTGTGCATTTACGTAAGAGCATGTAATGATTTTCAGTCCTATGGTATTGTGGTTTTTAAAGTGAGGATTTTGTAAAACCAAAATTTGTATGTCAAAACATTAGACAAATCAATTAATATACACACTTACCATAGTTTATACTTATTATAGAGAATAAGAACTCCCCGTGATCCTTTGATAGCTGTGGACAATGAAAGGTTTCCAACTTGCATGAAATGGTTAATGCATGATTTTTCTGTGACCAATAATTTAAGTCAATCTGTGTATTAGTTTCAAAGGTTGAAAATTCAGAAGGGTCATTTTTGTTCATCCCAGGGAATTTTTTTGCAGAGTGACATCACCAAAGATTTGAAGAATTGAATATGTCATTTATCAAAAGTCCCAAGCTTTTCATTCAATAATAACAAACATTAATGATTTGGAATATGAAGATATATTCATGAGTCATGATTGTAAATCATGACTTGCCAGAAGAAACCACTGTTACATTAAACATGTAACATTTATCTCAGGATTAGCCATGTCAGAAATGAATCATTCACATTTCTCTCCCTGTTCAATCCATGAAATAGACATCAGGAAATATCATTCTTTGCTTTATCATTTTGTTTGTAGAAAATGACAACAGGAGGACCTTTTTAGTTGTATTTTCAAAGGTTGGTGCTTCAGCTAGATTATCTAGATTGTTGTGAATTCATGTAACAACATCAAGCTGTCTAGGATGTCCCAGTGGTTTTGATAGAGTTACAACCCACTCAAGAATTATCATTAATGAAGTTAGGAGAAATTCCCTTCCTTAGTAGGTTGACAAGTATGGTGTCATCATGCAGATAGATAGACATGAACTTACATACAAGAAATGTGGATGCATGGACAAAAGGACCATGTTGTATGCCATACAACATTGTTTTGCTCTATGTAATGATCAAATAAAGTGATGTCAACCAATAAGACAAAAGATTATTTAAACAATTGTTTTCAAAATCATCTTACCAATGAAGAAAGTTAATTGAAGCCTCAGCAGATGATCTGCTGTAACTATTCCCAATTACAATTCTTTAGAATTTCACAGGCTTTCAAGGAATTCTGAACTGTTTCCATGGAGAACGAAAATCATTTCTTTCCATTTAATGCAGTAGTTTCGACTTCTGCTTACCCAGTACAGAGCATTGCTGGAGGATGAATGCAAGTTCACAAATTCTTGGCCTTTGAAGGATGATAAGGATGCACATTATGAAATGTAGCAATATCATGCATTACATTAGACAAATCCATCTTTGTAGAGTGATATGGAAATTTTAAAACAGCATTATTAATTTCTCACATCAGCCTTCTGTGAATGGTCTGATGTTTCCTAAGTTAGTTGCTTGTGATAGAGCTTACTCTGAAGGATTTAGGAACTATTCTGTCTTTACTTCCTTTGAGTTTTGTTACCATCGCATCCAAATCAGACAATACTTGAGTGAATTCAAAATTGACTCTTTTTGTGTGTACACTACAGCATATTCTTTCTCGTGTTATGTATCTACAGCCTTTCTGTAGCAGTGGTGTAGCATTTGATGAAAGATTGTGGCTTTCTCTGCATTCAATGAAATTAGACTCAGGGAGAGAGTCTTGAATTAGTTTCATCCAACCAGACCAGTTGATTGTTCCAATGACATTTTTTAAAACAATTGATAAGATTTCTTAGATTGGTCAGAAGCAGCTACTGTGGGGATCTTAACAGTTTGGTCATGGTGCATTGCAGAAAATGCTTGATCCCATGAAAGGGAGAGATGGTATGTATGGAAAATTCGGTTTTGAAGAGTACAGTCTGTGATAAATGCTGGTCCTGGCATAAGATGAAATGAAGAATTGGTTTATAAGTTAGTGAGAATCATACAAACAAAGCTATGAGGTAAACTTAGAAGTATAAGTTAAGTAATGTCACTTCATTTCATGAAATACAGGGTGACAGTTTGGTATCCTAAATGAGAGGTACAGTGAGACTACAGTTATGAAGAGATTCAGTAGGGTTGCAATAATGTAAAAATAGTACTTTTTTATAGTGTTGTTTCCCTTTCTAGTGTGTGATTGAAGTTAAGAATGGAAACGGAACCTAGGTCAGTAGAAATAGACATTTTCCATCCATATGCCAAAAGCAGTGTGTTGCTCTCAAAACTCATATTTCAACATCTTTAGTCAAAGTTACAATGGATGCAAAGACTGCATGTCAACTTAATAAAAAATAACATCAAAAAGCTCTTGACCAATGATTACTACTCCCCCATTTTCATTGCTGAAATGGTCACAAAGACCCGAGAACTTGAGAGACACTGAAACCTCTATATTCTTTATTACCTCTTCATAGTGTCTCCTTTATATTGTCAAGTTTTCTTTTAAAAATACACTACCACCAGAAATATCATCATTGAGACACACTTGTACAATATGACCAATGCAGCTTGACTCCAAAAGTGCTCAGAAGGAACTGAACTACAGGAAGGCACAATAACTAAAAATATTTTAAATAAATCAAGAATAGGAAACTTGTTTGATTGTCTTCCCAACATTTTTAATGATCATTAAAATCTCTTTTCCTGTTGCATTTAATTAAATACATTGGAATCTTTTTCTCTTCAAGAAAGCGATGAAGCTCCAACTTGAAGTGATTTTTTATTTCGACTTCATCAGGAGGTAAATAGACTGCCACAACATTGCTTTCTAATCCTGCAAACAAATCATCATCATCATCATCACGTTTTCCTTTGGTCAATCATGACAGCAACTGAATGGTCTTTGACAGATTGTTGTCATCATGTGCTGCAATATACCTTTCACTCCAGAATCTAAGCGTGAAACAATGAAGACGTAATGATGGACTCCAGTGTAGCTGTCTCAAAATACAAGTCGGCCTGACCAGTGTCGTGTACTTTCCATCCTGTTGAAATCCTGTAAGAGTTTCTTTGCTAGGTCTCTGACTGGTCCCTTGGTGTAGTGGCTATGTAATCGTTTTTTGTAGGCTGCTCAAATTGTGTAAATAGAAATCAACACAAGCGATCTAGTGACAAATCTATTTCTCTCTGGCATTCATTAAAACTGTGCCAAAGTCCTTAGATCTTCTTCAATCTGTTCTAGAATGTTCTACTGCCATTCTATAGGCATGAAGTCTTTTGAAAGATGGATGAAAAAATAATTAAAGCTCCACAAACTTACCACTTTGTTGATATTTCCTCCAGCAAGTTCTACAACTGTCAGCTTGATCAGCACAAATTCAGAAAGAGATCAACAATCAGATTCCAAAATGCCTGCAGTTTGTGATGTGAAAGTCAAAATGGATTGAGGTGAAGCCTGCTGAAAGTAGCAAAAGCTGTGTGAACTATGCACTTTATTGTCATCTTCCCTGGCTAGTTTTAGGACTATTGATATGATCAGTGTGGGTTTGTAAGATGTTTGTAAGACCCAAATATTAGATTTCAAAACACCTGCCAGTCGTGATGTGAAACACTAAATTAATTGAGGGGAAGAATGTTGAAAATAGCACAAGCTGGTTGCGTGAGTGTGCCTTTAAAATAATAATTGGATGCATATAATATTTTATTATTGTAGTATCAGCATTTAGGTGTAAGAGGAACATAGGTATTTTCCATTACACGCCATTCCATTTCATGTCATCATGGAATGAAAAGGCATGAAAATAGAAATTTTCCATTTTCCATTGAAAAAAGATTCCATTGGAGTGGAACACTACTCTTTTCATAGGTACCATAATTTTGGTGGAAAACAGTACATATCTCCCTATCCATGGTATGGCTAAGTTGTAGTCACAGATAGGTTGGGATTTGGTGCTATGTATACTGACCTCCTCATCCAGTAACCATACGTTAATGTTGTTTTGACTGACAAAAGGCTAGCTTACAGTTTTGCCTGCCGAAAGGAGAAGAAATGTGATTTTGTGTGATGAAGTTACAGTTACAGCAGTAAACTACCATAGAACAAAATCATGTGTTGAAATACTAATCAAAAGTGTGAATCATTCTGCAGATTATATGGTTGGTGAATGGGGAAATGCCCCAACACCAAACAACAAAAAGAAAATCATGACAATCATCTCACAAGAGGGTCTAAGAACACAGTGCACAGCAGTTGTGTGTAGTGAGATAGATGTGAACTTCTGACATGATGTGGGCATTATGGGTGGGGGAGAGATTGTGTAGTTGATTGGATTCCCATGCAATGGTTGGTTCAATAGACGCACGTACATTTTTACTACATTGTGTCTGTCTATGTTTGTAGGGGGGTTATTGTGCTAGAAAAGGGTGTGGAATAGTCATGGTGGAGGAACTTGAAGTCATTAAAACACTCACTATCTGAACATTCATAGTGCATAATTGGTCACAGTTTAGGAATTTTGGATGCCTCTTGCTAAAACAGTATAATGAACCATGAGAAAACATTTATCTCAGCTGGCACAAATGATATGTCTGACATAACTAGGTGACTCTTTTTGGCAATGCACTGGGGCTCCATATAATCAATCCCATACATATTCATACATGTATATGTATATAAGGGTGTTCAACCTAAAATGTAACCAACTGATTTTGCTGGGAACTGAAAAAGAGACAAAAAATATCATTTCACATTGATATTGGCAAGTTTTCAAAAATTCTCAGGTTGCACTTTGGGGTCAGTATCCTCTACCATTTTCAATATGCCAATATTGGCTTTTTTGTGTGCACCCTCTTATGATATAGCTTTTTTGGTGCCATACTGGTCATTTCCACAACAGACTGGCCCCTTCAAGGTCTTTTCTCTTTGTACAAATCAACATTTTTTGGAAAAAAAGAATTCCTTATTAGAACCCACCTTAAATTTGACTACATTATAATGTCAAGGATGATCTCACAGTGAATCCATTGTGAGATTCCTCACAAACCAGTCAATGTAAGATGCCACAACCACTCATCCCTAGTGTTGGTATGCTTATGCAAGCATCAGATCCCACTGATATTATTGTGTTTGCTCCTACAGAAGATGAGCCTGATTTCAACAATGATGATGAGTCTTATCATGAGGATGTTCTTGGAGAAGCTGTGACAGAGAGCAACACACAACTCCCCAGGCAAGTTCTTGTACACACTCCACAATGTTGCAAGAAGACAATTCCTACCAAATTAAAGAATACACAAGCTCTCATGAATTGGTACAAGACCTATGCTGATAATGGAACCCAGTGCCATCACATGAAATTCTCTGAGTTTATTTATGTGGAGAACTTGACAAATTTTCCAACAAGAATTTCACCCTTATGTTGTCAATGGGAATGGGAATTCAACATCAAAATGCACATGTCTCCACAGCTTTCATGGCCATTCTAGTATTTGCATTTAATGTGCAAATTGGCTTGATACTTCATTCAAGCAAAAAAGAAGGATAAGGATAACAAAGTTGACTTGTAGATACATTTTTCCAAGCTCAATTCAAATCTCAACAACAAGCACCCCTTTCTAGTTCCTTTCAATAATTTGGATTCAATGACCTCTACTCCACTGGTAGACCTGACAAAGGAAAAAAGTTAACCTCCTATCCACCCATGCACTTTGCTCTAACAGCATTGCTCTGGTTATGTAAAAGGGCAAAAGATATTGGAAAAAATTAGCACTGCTACTAGTAATGTTGGAGTCACAATGGTTCATGGCAATGTTGGAAAGAAGAGAAGTAGTGACACTGATGATGATCATTATGAACCAATTCAAGAGTTTTTGCAGCATTATCAAGAATGGCAGATGTGAGGGCTTCAAAAACTCCTCTCACTGAGATTTGTATAGTTGGTGATGATGATGGAATAGTTTGGCTTCCATCATATTTCTCTTTTTTGTAACTGCTATGGTCATTATATTGATGGATTAGGATATTATTTGGATTTCTGTAATATTGGAAGTTATCAGGTGAATTGGAAATGTGACAATAATGCACCCTGCCTGAGATATGTCCAAATGATGACATTCTAAAATATGTGGAAATGAGACTATCCACAGGTGAAGGTGAGCCGGGCAGCCAACGATATTTGTGTGCTGTTAATGGGTAATTTTACACTCAAACTCAGAATGGAGGTAGTGTGACAATATTTGAATCAGTTTGTGATCAAGTTTTTGGAGTCTTTTAGTAGTGTTTTTGTGTTTTTTGGTGCACACAACAAACTGTCTTGTCTGGATTGATAGAATTAGTTAATTATAATGAAGTGAACATGACATCCTTATGTGTGTTCAACACACCAGCTAGATTTGTTATCAAAAGACTAGATTAGTTGAATTGGTAGTGAGAAGACTTCCAACATACTTCGAAGTAAATCAAAGAAGTCAAGAATATATTATTCAAAAAGCTGCATCATCGACTTGAAATCTAGGAATTTCTGAAGGTAGCCTGAGCAAGATTTCATGTTGAGATGGGAAAGCCAAGAGTTTTGGAGTATATGTCAGTAAGATTGAAGCTTATGCTGAATTTGTTGGTGTGGGGGGGTGGAACAGTAAATGTGCAAAGAATGTGCACAAGGAATGTACCTTAAGTCTCAGACACACTGGAGATGCTGTAGAGTCAACTGCCATTATTGACATCCCTGGAGTATTTGCATCAAAGGAGGGTGTAAATGGACTGAAGGCTGTGCTGCTTGATTGCAGTTTCAAAAAGGAGCACAACTACATCCTTTGGAGCATGTCAAGGCTGTTGCATAATCAAGGACAGAAGATAACCCATGGTGACAAGTCACTCATCCGTATTGAGAAGGGAAAGGGTGGGGTCATTTATTTTGACATTGTTGTGCAGACAGTTAAGGGGGCATTATTTGCATGTAAGTTCATGCAAGAAGCTGAGGTAGTTGAAACAAATACTTTGGGTCACAGGAACAAAGACTCCATCAGAAAGACTGCCAAAGAAATGGGATGGGTGCTAACAAGGGGTACACTAAGACCCTGTGAATATTGTGCAAAGTCTAAGGCTACACAATATAATGTACAAAAAGAATCCATAGCAAAAAAGGCTACTATACCAGAGCATTGTCCTTACTTGAACCTGTTGAAGGTCACTGATAAGTCGGATACATTTGAGAATGGGATAATCAACCACGATAGCTGGAAGGTCCTGGTCTGTGAAGCTACTGACAAGAAATGGACTGATTTTACTGGACAAAAAGTGTCATGGTGGAAAGGACATGTGAGCATTTAAATAAACTGACATCCAGGAGCATACCAGTGTGCCTAGATATTTTTGGGACCCTGCTGGCAAAAATCAGAAACTGGAAAAGTACATTGCTAGTAGTGATTGGGCAACATTGCAGCCGGTCATACTACTTCAGAGACTGCATTTTCAACCTGATGATGTGGCAGGTGTGCTGGACCTAGATACAACAGAAGACCTTGGTGAGTGACAAATGTGATACACTGGTGAACACCCTTCAAACTGGACAAGTCGTGAGGCAAAGTAGCATGGAGTGACCCTATAGTAACTGAACCCACCCCAAATATGGTCACTAGGCTAGGCTGGGTAATTATGCCACCTGAAAGGTTAACTTACACCCCAGCTGAATTGAGATATCTGAGGAAAATGGCCAAGCTAGATCATATGGAGTTGACAGTGGCATACATGTTGATCAGGTGCATGTATTTTCATTGGTAGGGGCTGGAGTAGGAGGTGGTATCAAGCATACAAAAGAGTTAAGAAACCTCAACTTTAAGAAAGCAATGCAAAGCTCATGCTGATGAGTGGTGCAAAGAGATCAGGAAAGAATAGGAGGATTTGATAAATATGATGCTCTCACACTGGTTCCCAGAAGCTTGATACAAAAGAGTTTGAAAGTGCTCACCACCACTTGGACCTTGAAGATGAAATCAAGTGGAACTCGCCAAGGTAGGCTGGGTATAAGCAAGTAGACGGATGTCACTATGCATCAGACTCCATTGCCATGCCAGTAACTAACCTTATCAGAGTATGAATTGTACTCATGATGGTGCATGAATCCTGGAGAGACATCAGCCATTATCAATGTTGAAGGAGCTTTTTACAGGGACAATTCAAGAACAGCAAAGAACTGTATATGGAAGTGCCTGATGGATTCAAAGAATATTACTCAGTTGATGTAGTACTCTGAATGAATATTCATCTGTATGAAATTGAACAGGCAGCATACTGCTTTTAAGACATTTGTGAGGCATGTCAAAAATAGGGTGTATGAACTGTCATGGGCAGATCCATGTCAGTTTCTTTGATGGTGTGATATTGCATTGGTCATATTAGTGGCTTGGGTTAATGACATCATGATTCTGAAACCTCCTGATATGATTGACACAGGTTCAGAGAGACCTTGAGAACGAGTTCGCATGCAAGCATGAAGGCAAACTCAAGGAATATGTGGGTAGTATGTTAACCCTTTCCAGAGACATCTCGGGCCTAGGTGTTGTAAAATTCACTCAACCAGTCCTGGTACACAAACTTGAAGAAGAGTGCACATCACCCAATGGACTTGCATTGAAAACACCAGCTGTAGCAGGACAAGCTCTTGTAAAAGATGATGATGATGAGACGGTACAAGATTCTGTGGCAAAGTGTACTGGTTGGCTACTGCAATGCGCATGTATATGATGCAATGGTCACATCCAGACACATTTAATGCTGTGAACAGATTAGCTAGGTACATGTGTGTGCCTAGGAGGGAGGCACATGTCCAAGCACTTATGACACTAATCAGGTATGTGATGTCTACTAGAATTAGAGGGCTGGTCTTAGCACCAAAGTTGACATGTAGTCCTGATTGTAAATTTAAAATTCACAGAAGATCAGACTCAGACTATGCCACTCATCCTGATAATCATAGGAGTATCGCTGGTGGCAGAGTATTTGTGAATGATGTTCCTGAAGCATGACAAAAAAGTTTGTGACTCTATTGGTCACAGGTCAAAATTTCAGCTAGATTGATGGTCACACAAGACATGTTGCACATGTTCCAATTGCTGGAATTGCTCAAGCTTAATGTTGAATTGTCCATAGTTCTTGAGATGGACAACTCAGGGGCTGTAGTTATTGCAAATAGCTAGAGAGTCAGTGATAGAACCCGGCACATTGACATACACAACTATTTCTTACATGAACTCAAAAAACAGGATCTACTGGTGATAAAACATATCAGTTAACATCCCAGTAGCATTAATTACATTAAATGACTGAATTATGTCAGCCTCATTTCCACTGATAACTTGTCCAATAATCATTTTCACACCATTCTGAAGATGGGATACAGATAGCAATCTTTTTAGCTTTCAAATAACCACCGTGCCTATAAGATTGGCTGAGACATGGGAAAGTTACATCAGATGAGCCAAAAATATGGATAAAATTAAGTATGGATTCCATCCTAATTTTTATGTCTTGAAAGGCGCCAGCAGCACTTGTTAGAAAGTGTATTTGAAAAAGTGTTCAGTCGTATCATCAACTACACAACCTGTACATGAGCCCATTGAAGTAATGGAGTAAACATTGTTCACTGAACTTGTTTCATTGGTGGATGACGTTGTGAAAATTTTCATCTGAGTTCAGTGAGTTCCCCTTCAAGTATACTGAAAAGATCATTTATGTAACCCCCTCCAACCACTTATGGCAGTGATGATCTCAATGAGTAGAATAAGAATCTGCACATAAATGTCTTAAATAACTGTTTTTCATTAAGTATTATCATGCATAATAGTGACTTAATTAGCTCAATTTGCCATGGAGCAAGCCCATGTCCCTGGTGATGCAAATGATGCCAATGTACTTACAAAGAATGTGACATCAACAATTTTCAATCATCGCATACCCCTATATGTAAGATATGATGAATACCTGGTACAGACCCAAGCTTCATGTCGGGAGGCTGTTAACGGTAATTTTACACTCGAACTCAGAATTGAGGTCGTGTGAGAATATAGCATAGTTGCATATGACTTGGACAAGTATTCAGCAAAAGGTATCACTCCAAGTGTGCACATACTATCTTGTACCACTCATTTAGACTGAGGTGGTCA
>JALLPD010002099.1:0-10751 GCA_036940065.1 Cyclotella cf. meneghiniana | reverse complement strand
AATGCCAAACTGATTGCAACACCCAACATGAAAACAAGTCATGCGTGGATTGGGATTACAAGATTGGTGATAAGGTACTACTTTGTACAGAAGGTATACTCTGCAAATCAGAAAGCAACATCATGATCATTGGACAATATCTACAGTCCATCTGAATGGGACAATTAGGGTCCAAAGCAGAATGAAATCAGAAAGATTAAACATCAGGAGAGTAACACCATAGTTTGAAAATGCAGAAAAATAATGATTAAATGTTATGTCACAAACTTTTACTCCTCTCTCCATCATCACTTATGCTTCAACATCACTTCATAGTAACAACAAAGCAGGAAAGTCTTTTTACAACAGAGGCAGTCTATTATATCCAAACAAGTGTCTTCCTTTCCAAAATGCCTCCCCTTATCCTTTCTCCAAAAGGATTTTTAAAACACATTTCACCTGATTCTCTATTCATGGGGGTGTAACATAGACCAATTATCTACCTTAATTAGGTGCACCCCATCAGCTTCGACCTGGAAGCTTTAAGGGTCCTTTTCACCTTGTCTTCAACAAAGGTAGTTTGCAAAGTCTTGACACATTTTTTTCTCAGAAACAACATATTTGAAGTCCATGCTTAGCAAGTATGTTTCACAGAAACCATTATGACAGAAGAAGCTGACATAGTACTTTCTCTACTGAGAAAGACTACAACAGGATAGCTTCTCTGTAAAAAAGCTAGATTGTCTGAGGTTTCATACTAAGTCAGGTAGAAACGTACACAACATCTCACTATGTCAATTGCATGAACATACCAAAACTGTGTAGAATCCTACACAGTTTTGTTTTTCTGCAATGGAGCACATTTGCTTCATCATGGTTTTTTACTTCATTTTTTCTGTTAAATTAACTCATAAAAATTCATCTGCCAAAAGTATCACACCATTGACTACTTTCTAGTCTTCTAGTTGATAATACTTAATACTTTTTGGTTAAGGTCAATACTGTGTGCAAAAGAAGAAGAAGCATTTCTTGTTTGTTGTCTCTGAACATAAGACAATGGACTCTTTCACTCATTAGCTGTAGAACTGATTGACAGCCATGATCCAATGCTGAGAGAGGAGTTAATCTGCTATTGTGTACAATTGTGACAACAATGATTTCATTAAGGCAGATAAGTTTGAGTGATTCATTCATATGAAAACAAGAGCTATGGAAATATACCAGTGGTAGATGATACAGGACTGTATCAAGTTGATCACATTGTCAAGGATGAAGATGAAGGTCCTTCCAAACAATGGGAACCCATGGGATTGTACCATCTTGGAATGAGGATAGCATAGAAAACAATATTAATGCCAGACAATTTACCTATTGCCATTGGTTTCTATTTAATTCTTTGAAATCAGCATGATATGTTTTTGATGGATAACTGTGAATGTGTTCAAAAAGTATTATCTGTTGAATGCTTTGGAATGCTTTACATTATAAAATTGTTGTAAATCACAGATTTCCTTATACACGACCTAAAAACTTGAGGTTTAAAGTCATTGGGGGTCTTGTGCACACTGTTGAAAGCATCATCACCAAATTACATCCTGTAAAAATGCCTCTTCATTACTTCTTTTGCATGATTGCGTTCAACATGTGACCTCTTTGATTGATTTACATCAGCAGTTCTGTGAAAACAGTGGCATTGTCCCACCATCAAGGCATGATTATGCATGAAAAGTAATTCAATTATCTGATGAATTACATTGTCAGGGATGGGTTCAGCAGTCAGAGATTGAATGACAGTGGAAAATTTGGAGAGTGTACAGGCATCACCACCTATTCAAAAGAACTAGTTCAACAACTCTTATGGTACCCTTGCTGTTGAGGCTGAAAATCAAAGCAGGTTGGTAGAGTTGCAGATGTGGGAACTTGAAATCAAAGAGCAGTCTCTTAAGTTGCAGGAGTTAATACTGTGTGCGACAGAAGGAGAAACATTTCTTCTTTGTTGTCTCTGAACATAAGGCTATGGTTTCTCTTTTACTTATTTGCTGTAGAACACGTCTCAATGGTTACAATTGTAGTGGTTTTACTAGTGATTGACAGCCATGATCCAAAGCTAAGAGGGGAGTTAATCTGCTATTGTGCACAATTGTGACAACAATGATTACATTAAGGCAGATGAGTTTGAGTGATTCATTTGTATGACAGCAAGAGCTATGGAAATATACCATTGATAGATGATACAGGACTGTGTCTAGTTGATAACATTGTCAAGGATGAAGATGAAGGTCCTTACAAACAATGGGACCCCATGGGATTGTACCGTCATTTGAATGAGGATAGCATAGCAAAAGATATTAATGGCAAGACAATTTACCTATAGCCATTGGTTTCTATTTAATTCTTTGAAATCAGCATGATATGTTTTTGATGGAAAACTGTGAATGTGTTCAAAAAGTATTATCTGTTGAATGCTGTGGAATGCATCACATTTTAACATTGTTTAAATCAATGTTTCATGCAAACGTATTTTTTATACATGAATTAAAAACTTAGAGGTTTAACATCACTGAAGGTCTTGTGCACACTGTTGGGAGTATCATCACTAAATTGCATCATGTAAAAATCCCTCTTCATTGCTTCTTTTGGTTGATTGCATTCAACATGTGCCCTCTTAGATTGATTTGTATCAGCAGTGTTGTGATAACAGTTACGTTGTCCCATCATCAAGGCATGATCATGCATGTAAAGTAATTTAATTAACTGATGAATTACATTGTCAGGGATGGGCTCAGCAGTCAGTGTTTGAATGGCAGTGCAAAAATTGGCCAGCATGCGAATGAATGACACCATGCCCAACAGAAGGTGCATGTAGTTTAAGGCAAAATTTTCCATTGTTGTGAGTGAGGATGTACATGATTAAGGTTGCACTGATCTGTAATTTGGGAATGGATGCAATAGATCATTTCCAACCAATGGGAAAAATGCCTAGAAGTATACATGAGGGCCCAGCTGTAGATGTTGTTGCATGGGCAATTCAAAATTGATTATATCCCTGTCATGGGCAAGTAGAGATAGAGATAGACCATATTATAATTCCAAAAATGAAAGGAACAGTGATGGTGTAAAAATATATCACCCATGTGTATAACCCAGTTGCTGGTGAATGGTCATTTCACATTGGAGTGGGTACATATGTGTGAGCAAATTCACATTACTAACTTACACATATCCATCTCCAATACATGGATTGCTACCATAAAAAATTATGACACAATAAAATCTAGCTAAGACACCAGAGAACACATACTTGACTAGGCAAAAAGCCAGAGTCCAAACAAAAATAGTATGACAAATTGCGTGGGGATGAGATGTAGCAAACTTGGTCAATGACCATTTTTTCTCCATCAACCCACCTTAATACATGTCAGGTTGGTGTTTGTCAGAGACGTGTTGTGCTTCTAGAACCTGCCCACAGGGCCATTGATTGCCAGCAGACCAAGTATTGCCATAATTTTAAGATGCTGGTAACTAGTATGATTTTCACTACTGGTTTTTTGAAGACTCTGGTTGGCTTATGCTGGATGTTTAATGACTTAAATATGGCGATGGACTTGTTGAGAGCCTACTTTCAAAGAGCCTAGTAAAAATAGTTAACAGGCACAATAGGCCTCCTTGGCCTCTTCTCACAGAGTATGTGATAGCATCACGTGATCACATGGGAGCCATCATGTTTTAGGAGCATGCTTACATGTGAGCACGCTCCCCCACATCACTCATGCTGCTCTCTTGGCAGCACCTAACCGCCACCATCAATTGGCATATATTACTAAGAAATTTTTAATAATGACTATGTTGTTATTTCACATAGCTCAATAATTCTTTGTTTTAAGTCCTCTGAACCCCTCCGTCAGGGCCCACAGCATTTTCCTCATCCCTCACTGTCATTGCTATGACAACGCCTGAGGATGCAAAACTTGTCATCACCAACGCAGCCAACAAATTCCCAGTCATCATGTGAGTACAGACCAATGATGATCTGAAGAAGATTTGCAAATTCATCTCCAACCTCTCCAGTCCATTGACATCCCAGGAGGCTGGGACAACCTCTTGGGACTCGTTGTCATGTCTGCCAACTATCTCACCACATATGGCCATGCCTTTGACCGCCTCAAAATCCCACTTGTTGCCTACAACCCACCATTGCTGCTGATGCCACCCAACTAGTCTGCATTAAGGTGGAATGAGCCTGGAGAGCAAAGCAAGAGCCCCAGTGCCTCATCCCCACTGTCAAGTAACAACTTTGGGCTTTCTTTGCCGCAATTGTTGAAGAAATGTGGCTCTTCCCCCTAAAGGATGCCACCTCCTTCTACAACAAGGTGGAGATTTGGGCCTACCTCCACCACCTCTCCGCAAGCAGTGGTGGCCTTTTCCAGCTCCAAGTTGTGATGCTTGGATGGTGGGCAGAGGATCCTCAAGTCTATGAGTATATCAACAGACTTGAAGATGCCCAGAAGAAAGCCTCTGGAGCCCACCTTTCGATCACTGTTGGCTGCCTTGCGGCCATTGCCATGATGTTCTCCCTCACGGCAGACAGCTTCCCCAAACTCCGCCTTGACTGGGATGGCCTTGCTTCCACTACCAAATCCTTGACCATGTGGAAGATCTAGGACCTCAAGTCCCAAATGATGGTTGAGTGCACACAACGTGCCTATGGCCAACATGGAGACATCTTTCGTAGCACCTCTGCTGCCCTCTCCATCCACAGTATCAACACCACTGCCTCCTATCATGGGCTACCAACACTTTCCAAGCTCAACTGCCACCTAGACAACATCAACATGGCAGCAGCCATCACAAACAAAAAGGTGGTTCTCAATGCCTGAGTAGCCTCCAATACTGACCTCATGATGATGTCCTTGGAGAAGCTCACAAAGATCAAGAAGCTTCTCCTTGACCTCAAGTCAGCTTGCCCTTGCCGAGCTCCAGGAGCCACAGCACCTGCCCCTGCTTCCAATGGCTGTGCCATTGCACAGCTATGGGCTGCCATTAAACACAATGGGTCGGGGCATTGGTCAGGACCACACTAGTGCTGGATGCAAGGGTAAGAGACCCGCCTATGTGGACACTGCCACCTGTACCAACCCCCAAGGACCAGGCACCACCCGCAACAAGAGATGGGATGACTTCCTCTCCACCTGATGATGTGGAACTGCAGCCAACACTGGTTTTGGTAAAAATAATAATCCAATTATTAGCCCCTGCAGCAGTCCCATTGTAACTCTCACCTCTACCCCCACCACCTCAAGTACTCACCTTGCTCTTGCTTCTGCTTCAGTCCTAGATGACTGGATTGTCATCTCTGGTGACTTTTTGACACCCAAGCTGCCATCAATGACAAGCTCTCTCTCTCTTCTCTCACTTCCCACTGCATTCAACAGCAACCCATAAAAGTGCCTAATGACACCCTTACCACCTCCCCTCGTAAGCGCTGCCCTAATTTACACACCGCCATTGTGAACTCTGGAGCCAGCAACATCTACTTCACCCAGATGCTCCAGTCATCAATATCAACCCCTCTGCCCCACTAACCAGGGTTGGTGATGCAGCCAGCACCTGCCACCACCCCTCAGGACATGCAGATCACCTACTATCAATGCTGTCATTGCACGAAGGCAAATTCCTTCCCACCCTCAAGCATGCACTTTTCCAAGTGGGCAAGCTTTGTGACCATGATTGCCGGTTCCTTTTTGATGAAAATGCCATCACCATTTTCAAAATGGCAGACAACTCAATCTCCTCTGGGGATGGTGTAAGCCCACTGGCATCAAGCTTTGACAGTTCTCTCTCCTCCTGCATGACCATGCCACACAACAGGATCTCCCTCCAGCACTTGCTGCCCTCAAAGCCGGTGACCTCCCAAGTGTTGGAGCCTTCATCCACTACCTCCATGCAGCAGCTGGCTTTCTAATCAAGTCCACCTGGCTGGCCACCATAAAAGCGGGCAACCACACCAGCTGGCCTGGCCTCACCTACACCAATGCATCCAATTACTGCCCTGACAGTACCAAAACTATCAAAGGGCATCTCACTCAAACAAAGGCCTTTACTCCACCAAACCCAAGCCAACAACCACGACCCCTGCCACAATTTCCTCCTCCAATGAATTTCATGTATCAGTAGAACCCATCAGCAAACTCTACACAGATGACAATGGCCATTTCCCCACTTTCTCCGGCAGCGGCAATCAGTACATCATGCTAGCCCACCCCTGCAAGTGCAACGCCATCCTAGTCAAAACCTTACAACCCTGCCTTGATCACAAACGCATTGTTGCACATGGAAGAATCATGACCCACCTCAAGGAAAAAGGCCACATCGTGGATCAAAAATCTTGGACAATGAAGCCAGCAAAGATGACTGCCACACCATCACCAACACCTGGAAGGCAACCTACCAACTTGTCCCTCCGGACCTTCATCATGCCAATGCCACCAAAAGCGCAATTCAGACTTTCAAGGCTCATTTCCTGAGCATCCTAGCTGGCATTGATAAGAGCTTCCCCAACTACCAATGAGACAAACTGCTCACTCAAATGGAAATCACCCTCAGACTTCTTTGCCAGGCAACCATAGCCCCTACCATCTCAGCCTGTGACTACTTCCATGGCCCCTTCAACTCCACATTGCTTGGCCCCACCATCTGCTCAGTCATCATCCCCAACAAAACCTCCACCCGCAAGTCTTGGGACTTTTGCAGTTGCAATGGCTTCAGCATTGGTCCTGACCTGCACACCTACCATTGCTTCAAAGTTGTTGACTCATCAACCAAGGTGCTGCTCATCTCAGACACCATCAAATTCCACCCCAGCTACCTTCACCAACCATGACTCTCCTATGCAGACTGCCTTCATGCCATCAACTTTCATTCATCAGCCCTTGCTGATGCCCCCTCTGATACCATTGATGCTCAACTCTAAACCATCAATTCACTATGCCCCCTCTTCAAGATTGGACCACCAGCGCAACCTCTCAGCCAACCACTCCTTCATCACTCCAGCCCTATGTACTGTCCCCAACACTGCTGCTACCAGCTCCATAAGTGGCGCTGCCACCTGCTCCAAGGGTGGTGCTTCTGCCATCTCCAAGGGTGGCTCATTCACCAGCTCCGAAGGTGGAGAATGCCATTTAACATGCAGGTATCCCAACAAGCCCCAAGCACTCTGCCATCCATTGCTCTGGCGCTACAGCCAATCACAAACTGCACCCAGTCTCAACACATGCCCACACACCCAGAACTTTGTCAGGCAATTGCCCACTACATGTGCTCCACGGTTGCACTCATTGTTGCTGCCATGGTAGCATGTGGTCAAAATCCTCTGCATTCCCTGCAACCAACATCAAAACCCCCTGTATTGGGCCATGACACGGGTGAGTCCCTTGAATATAGACAGCTCTACCAGCACCCAAAGCTAGGCCATGTCTGGAGCAAGTTGTACTCCAATGAACTTGGATGGCTCTGCCGAGGCATTGGATCCAATGACATGGATCAAACCAGAAAGTCCAGTGCACCAACACTTTCTATGTCATAGACTACACAGATATCTCTTTCAACCACCATAAAGAACTCATGTACTCCAAAGTTGTCTGTAAGGTCTGCCCTGAAAAGAATGACCCCAATCACACATGCATCACTATAGGTTGCAGCCAAATCTGTTACCCAGGTGATGCTGGTACCAAAACAATGTCTCTGAAACTTGTCAAACTCATGATCAACAGTGTTCTTTCTCAAAGCAGTGCCAAATTCTGAACCATTGACATCATCAAGTTCTACTTAGAAACTCCTCTTGATTGCAGAGAATTTCTTTGCATCTGCCTTGATGACATCCCTCAAGAGTTCACTGACAAATACAACCTCAACCACCATGCCTGCAATAGCTGGGTCTACTTCAAAATAGTCAAATGAGTCTACGGCCTTCCCCAAACGGGCATCCTTGAAACAAGCTCCTCAAAGATTCTTCAATGAATCTGGCTACTACCAACTGACTGCAACCCCTGGCCTTTTGCAAAACAAATAGTGCCCTATCATGTTCACCATCACAGTGTGTTTTGGCATTGAATATGTTGGCATCTAGCATGCCCCATGCCCACCACCTACGAGACTCCTCAAAAGCCACTACAACATCACCAAAAACTGGAAAGGTAACCTGTTCTCCAGCATCAACCTCACCTGAGACTACACCAAATGCACCTGTTGACTCACCATTGATGAATACATCAACACTGTCCTCATCAAATGTAACCATCTGCAGCTCAAAACACACTGCCTCATGCCCTACAAAGCCATTCCAATCATCTATGGAGCCAAAGCACAATACACCCAGGATACAAACACCAGCCCTCCCATGGATGATAAGGGTATCAAACGTGTCTAGGGCATCATTGGAGCCTTCCTCTACAACACCAGAGCCATCAAGAACAAGCTCTTGCACACCCTCAGTGAAATAGGCACTGAACAAATGACCACCACCGCATTCACCAACAAAAAATCAAGCAACTACTAGGTTATTGCCCCACCTACCCCAATCATGGCATCACCTACAGAGCCAGCAACATGATTCTAGCCACCCACTCTGATGCAGCCTACCTCGATGTCAGTCAATCATGCAATTATGCTGGTGTCCACATCATGTGTTCAGAAGACGACCCAGTCCCTTCCCACAATGGCCCAGTCCTCATCATATCCCAATCATCAAATTTGTCATGTCTTCAGCAGCCAAATTCAAACTTGCTGGCCTCTTCATCTGGGCCAAATAAATGATCCCCTTTCATCAATCCCTTATTGAAATGGGCTGGCCTCAACCTCAATCGCCCATCCAAACCTACAATACAACTGCTCTGGGCATTGCCAACAAAATGATCATTGTCAAAAAGATAAAGCCCATGGATGTGTTCATCTGGTGGCTCCATTGCCACAAATCCCAAGGACAATTCAGCTTTTACTGGGGGCCTGGTGCCGCCAACCTAGCCAACTATTCCACCAAGGCCCACCCAGATATCTACCACAAGTCCCAGTGCCCTACCAATGCTGAATAAACTCTTGTTCCACTCATTTTACTCACTCCAAGGTGTTGCAAGCCTACTTTCAAAGAGCCTAGTAAAAATAGTTAACAGGCCCCTTTGGCATAGTTCACATAGTGAATGGACCCCTTGGCCTCTTCTCACAGAGCACACGACAGCATCATGTGATCCTGTGGGAGCCACTCATTGTTTTAGGAGAATGTTCACATGTGAGCACTCTCCTCCACATCACTCATGCTGCTCCCTTGGCAGAACCTAACCACCCCCATCGATTGGCATACATTAATGAGCTATTTTTACCAATGACTATGTTGCTCTTGCACAGAAGTGGACATCTGAGTTGCATACCAATGTCAAAGTACGAACACAATTACTGTAAACCAGCTCAAACATCCAAGTTGCTACAGGTACAACAGATCCTTTTCTGGTCTATTCATCCTTGTTGCTAGTATGTGTCATCTTTCTTGATCTGCAACCCTACGTATCCACAGGAACAGATGCCCAGTGGGGTAACTATTGGCAATTGAACATGTTCTGAACAGATTTTTGTCTGTTCATGATAATTGTCATTGGGAGGCAAATGTATAAATATCTGACTTGGACTAACCAATGAGAGTCAAAGGTTGACATGCATTATATCCAATAATGTCTTATGTGGACATCTTTCAGGGAGGAGGTCTACTGATATGAATGTTTTATTGCCTGTAATGGCAGGCTTTGGTGGGCTCTACTCAGGTGTTTGATATCAGTAGTACAGATGTTTTTATGACAGCTGTTCACAGGTTACTGAGGGGTTCTTTACCTTTAAGATGTTCACAACATAAGCATTAGTTCTACGTGTGAATATGGTTTCCTTGTGGGACAACAATAAAGTGATTCTCATTGGTGCGTGTGTGATTAGCTGGTATCAACCAATGACTATTTTATTCACAAGCAGTTTCTTTTTCTTCATGTTATGTTGTGATTGCACAAGAACAAAGCACATGGATTTCTTTTTTTCATTGTGTGGGTGGTATGTGGGGGGATATTTTTGTTTTGTCTTGTGTGGTATGATCTTCTCAAGCACTAATGATCAAAAAGAGTATAGATCCATTAGTATCAATAGACTAGTTCTAAAGTCATTTGCTGTGACAGAGTTGAACTTTTTGTGTCTTCTACTTTGACTGCACATGATGCCTTAGATTGGAAAAACTTCCAAACAAGCAGTCCATTATTACTCTTGTAAGGTTTACTGATGTTTTTACAATGCAGTTTATTTTGTGTGTGTGGTATTGTGCTTTTGTGCAGCAAAGTCTGACAATGACTCTCAACTAATACTCCAGCATACAAGGTAAATTTCTCTCAATTTTCCTCTGTATTTCAACTGGTAGTGCTCTGTCATGTCAAGGTTATAAACACTCCATTAAAAAGTAAGCGGAGACAAGGTCTGAATTCAAATCACCTAAGGCTCCATCGAACAGATTCTGCTCTTTTGTGAGAAACTTCCGTAAAATGTTTGTGGTTGAGCCTGTCGTGATAATAGCCTCTAGTGTTTTTACACATTTGAAGATTTATTTTCGATGAAGTTAAGGGAAATAGTCCCACAGAGGATTGCTATTAAAGTTCCATGGCTACTTTCTCTAATCATTAGTTAAGTACTCTAATAAAAAAAGTAGGCCAAGATAACTATAATGCTATTTTTGAATATGTATACCATACATA
>JALLPD010002098.1:0-14350 GCA_036940065.1 Cyclotella cf. meneghiniana | reverse complement strand
ATACAGTAGAATTTTCGTATTCCTATGTAGATCTTGTATGTGTTGTACCTTTATTGTATTGTATTGTATTGTATTGTATTGTATTTTATGTTGACGTATTTCACATCACAACAAGGCAATCATACATGAAAAACCATGTGATCCAACGCAACACTTCGGGAGCTGTGGACTCTCTAAATCACAACATTGTGCGCTCCTGAAACATTGTATTAACTCACCACCACATGCAGAGTCGATACAATGTCTTAGGAGCACGCAATATGCAATAGCAAGTGTGCCCGATCCATTCGTATCCATGACATTGGAATCCAATCCATAGCGTCAATGAACAATTTTTATCCCAGAGTCCAATACATTCACATCCGAGACTTTTGTCCAAGAGTCTGAGTCTCGTGTTCCTTCCACACATGATGTTGAAGGGAGGCAAGAAACTTGTGAGTTCCACCGAACAAAACACTGGAGGAGGACTATAGCACAAACCTTGTTGTACCATTGGAGGCTCATTGCAGTGTCTCAAAAAAAAATTCGTCAGAATGATTGTGATCAGCGCACAGCAGCACACCGATGACACAGATTTTTCACTTTTGGTGAAGTTACACAAATACCTATGCCATTTTTGTTTGAATGATGTAAATTTACACACATATCTACTTACCCAAAAAGAAAAATTTTCTTGGTGTATAATTAACACGACCTCCTACTCGGTGCAAATCAGTGAAAAGGGCAGCTGCACTGCATCTACCATACCTACACGATAAAAATTGGTGGGAAGTTAACAATGTTTTCTCATTTTACAGAATCTCACCTCTTTGATGGACATTATGTCTTTGGGCCTTCAAACGCATGTTATCCCCTTAAAATCATGGAAATTGGATTTGCTCTTTGCCAGGGACATGCCCTTCGTGTACTTCCCACATTATGGTTCTTGAGTATGGTCGAAATTGCCTGTAAACTCATCACACATCACCTCACATCACCTGATGTATTTTTTATGGGCTTTCATAGCACCATGTAATTCTCATGTGAAAAAATGCTAGCACATCTCCCTCCTCCAGAACAGGTTGTTCCAATTGTAGGCCTTGTTGCAACTGACAATGGGCACACCTGCCAAAATCACCCTTTTGGCTGCAGTAACACTTGTTGCTGGCCAGGCCAACACATGGCTGCAGTGCATTGTTGCTCCTGAAAAAAACTGAGTCCAGCAGCCTCATGGCCAATGTTGTTCTTCCTGACAGGAGTGATGGGTGCAGGGTTGGTTTTGTTTTAAGGGGGGCCATTATTTTCTAAATGGAGTGGTGGCATTGGATGTTTGAGGTGAACTTCCCTGAGCATCCTAACAGATTCTGCAATGTGCTGTACCATCACAACCATGGTTATGGCATCGCAGAAATTGTTGACAACAAAGACAAATAATTTAACTTCAAGATCATAAAACCTAATCTGTTTTAAAACAAAATCTCTCTTTGATTCAAGCAAATATATTTATAATTTACTTTATTATATCTTTTTATTTAACTAACTAGATTTTCTATTCAAACCCTTCTTTTTCCAATCATTCCTGCATGTTTCTGTGTTGAGCGTTCATTACTCATCAACTACCCATGTTATTATTATCTGGCATGATGTGGTCTTTATCTTTCTGCCTTCTCCAACTTCCTCTGTATCCATCCAGTCCTCCCACTGCTCCAATAATGCATTTTTGATTGGCTTCTGGACACCAATATCAATCGGCTGGCACAACAGATATGGGGGGTGGGGAGAGGGAGCAATGAGAGGCCCTGGATCACAGATACTAAGGTGGGTGGTGAGTGGGCATGACAATTGGACTACATCGACAATAAATTGATGAGAACATAACATGGCATAAGAATTATGTGAGAAGTACAGTACTATATATCCTCTGTAATTTTTTATTTTCTTTTTACATGCTTTAGTTATTGCCAAAAATCAATGAGTTAGTCACAAGTTGGCAAGAGCATGAACTTTTGAGTGACTAACTAAATGGTAGGGAGGTTTGGGTGTTATAAAGTGAAAAATCTTGATGACTATGGAGAGAAGAATACTCAGACTCATCAAAGTTTTAAACAAGTGGGATAAGAATTGGAAGAAAAGCCAAAGAATGTGGCTAACAAGAAAGAAGACAGCCTAACCTTTTCTTTTGGTTTCCTGCTCTCATTGGAATACTCCCCTCGCTGATGTTTGGGGTTTTGGCACATTTTGCTCTTGGTCGTGTCACTCTTTATCAACAAGATCCCACAAAAGCTATGAACCACTTCATTATGTGCAAGAATAGTCTTCTTTTGTGTCCTGTTAGAAATTAAGACTATATCATTTTTCTACATTCAAAGACAATTTCAACAAGCAAAAGTGATCATCTTTAATAAAAAACCGATTGATTCTCATAATATCACAGCTAAACTTGAGAAGGCTTCATAAAGAGAACTATGATGAACTCTTTGCTGATGCAATACAAGAAAAACTCCTTGTTCTCGGGAAGATTTTTTGAGATGAAGAATCCAACAAAGTTAAACAGCCAACAAAGCATCCTATAAAACTCCATCCATGTGAGCATTCCAAAGAACTTTATACCAAATCAATGCAGAAAGGATTCTGTCACTATGTTTACTAGCTTTTATATGGTGGCAATGTCGTCACTTCCCGTGGCTATCATAATGATTTGTTCTTGGCTACTTTCATGCCCTCCTGTTTACAGCTGAGCAGAATGTTAAGAGTTCTTAATTTAGGCTTTCATTATTTTGAATTACTTGAATTTGCCTTATGTTGATACATCATTCTTATGCTGCACTCTGACACATTATTAATGATATCAACACAAGTCATTATTTGCGTTCGAGCAATATCAAACAGAATAAACACATTGATAGATCTCATTTTTATTTTCCTTGTGAACAAAGACTTCGATTATTCTACTGCTATAAAGAAAAATGAATCATGATAATGAAACAGAGGTGTTAGAAGTTACCTGTGCCATTCTTTTTGATCAGAAAATCAATCAATAACATCCAATTCAACATTCATATGTTCATTCATCTTCGTCATCGTCAGCATAGGCGCTAGCATCAAAATCTGGAGCATCAGGGTCGGGGTTAATATCCACCATTCCAAGATTGGTTAAGATGTTAAAGGCTTTTTCCTCCAAATTCATATCATTGTATGATCGCGCATCGTCATCTTTCACTGCAACTTCATCTTCCATCGCCGCTGTCATCTCGATCTCTCCTGTCTGCATCACAGTCTCTGTCTCGGCAATCGACTCAGCAGCAACAACAACAACCTCAGCAGCAACTTCATCCTTACCTTCTCTACTCTCAGCTTGCTCCCTCTCCAAAGATTCCTGTGCTAACTGCTCCATCAACGCCTCATCAAACTGATCCTCACCCTCCTCCATATACTCAACTTCCAACTCGGCATGCTCTGCCAAGAAGTCAAACACCATACGGCGCTCCAAGGTCGACTCCACTTTTTTCCTAATTTGTTCGTCGTCCACCTCGTCGCTCTGTCCTTCCTTCGCGGCTTGATCTTTAAGACTCTGAATCTGTTCCTCGATCTGATAGGCGGGCACTTGAATGTTTTCCAACCGAGCAATCTCATCCAATGCCATGGAGGTCTTGAAGTCTCTCACGATGCTCTGAACGGAAAACAAAATGCGACGATGAAAGGCATGCGGAGCGTCTGAGTAGAGCACTAAGAAAGCATGTATGAAAATCAAGTAGCTCACCTCTGCATATAAATCTTTATACTTGATGAAATTCTCTGGGCTGATCAACTTCTGAATCTCATCGTCCCCCATACCATTATTTCTCATATCTGTCATCATAAGCGCATACTTCTCCCTCGCTTGATTAGTGACCAAGGTATCCGGCACTTCGACCTCCAGTACTTCTGCCAATGCGGCCCCCAATGCCTCGTTTCGGGCGCCCATATATTCTTGCGCGTCTTGAGTGTCGACCGCCTTGCGTAATTCGTCTTGGAGGGATTGAGCCGTGAGGCCGGGACGGACTTGGTCGGCGAATTCGTCCGTGAGGGTGGGGAGGATGCGTTTGGATGCGGAGAGAATGGTAACGTCAAAGATAGCATCTTTTCCTGCTAGGTCTTTGTTTTTGAGGGCCTGTACGGAGTTTAATGGGAAAAGGCAAAGTTGAAGTGAGATGTTTGGTTTGAGTTCGAGTGGAATTCGACGGTGAAGAAACTACGAAACATCCACAAAGGACAAGAATCGAATCAAGCTTTTCGAATCAAATCTCATGGTGTTGAACAGTTTCGAAATAAACAAATTCCGAATTAAAAACGACCAATCTACAAACTCACATCCGGAAACCTAACTTTCACTTCCTTTGTCTCCCCAACCTTCCCGCCAACCAATCCTTCCACCAAACCCTCCATATACCTTCCCTTTCCAAGCACGATCTCGACATTATCCCCGCTCGCCACCCCCTCCGGCAAAGCCTCTCCTCTCTGTCCATTGACGGCCAAATACCCCACCATATTGACCACACAGGCGTCTCCCATCGCAAGCGGGACCGAAGCATCCTCAAAGGGTTCCAACCTGGCATACCTCTCCATGAGATCGCGCATTGCCGCATCGAACCGCACCTGATTGAACGGCTTTCGCTTGTACCGTCCCTTCAATCCCAAATAGGGCTTTTCTGCCTCGGCGGTCCTCTTCCACTCGATATCGGGCCAGACATCGCATTTGACGACCATCTGTAATTCTTCTCCCGCCTTGAATGTCTCCGCCAAGGACTGCACATCGGGCACGATGGCCGGTTGACCGATGGGTTCCAAATCGTAGTCGTCCTTCAATGTTTTTCCGATCAATTCGCTGGCGAGTTGTTGCACCGCCATGGCTTTGAGATTCTTCTTGCCTCCGTTGGGATTCCATGCGTTTTCGACGACGGCGGGGGGTATTTTGGCGCCCTTGCGAAAGCCGGGGATGGATACTTTTTTGGACACGGTGGCTAAGACCTTGTCGTAGACGGCCGTGGTGGCGGAGGGGGGGATGGTGAGTGTGAGTTCTATGGCGGAGGAGGGGAGCTTTTTGAGGGCGGACGTCGTGCCAGTGTACGATTGGTCGGGGGATTTCGTGGAGTGGAGCACTCTTGTGGCGGAAAGGGTGCGATGACACAAGAAGGCGATGGACTGTGTCGTTGGGGGGAGGACGCAAATGCCGTGAGGATTATTTGTGGAAGAGGAGGGGCCGACGATGAAGGCGTACCCGGTGCCCACGAGGCAGGCCGTCAGGGCCAAATGGGAAATTCGCGGCATGATTGATGGATGAATGAACTGGGACGAGATCGTATAGGTTTTTTTCGGGCACTGGCTAAACAATTTAACGCTGACAAGGGCTGCTCTTGAAGACGATGCTGCTGCCTTCTGAGGAAGAGACGCCGTCGTGGTTAGTGCAGGATGATGGCCGCAAGAATTGCAATTTTTCTATGGTATGGTATGGTATGCAAATCACCCATCAATTCCGGTCCATCACCTTCACATATTCCTACGTAGGCTTTGACGAACTCAATTGATGGATGCTGTCTACCCTGACATCACTGAGATAGAGCTTATAAAAACTAGATTGGCCATCACGTTGGAATGGAAATACAGATTGCAGTGTGCAAAATAGCTTATGTAAAATATTTTCCAATTTTCTCCTGTGACATAAAGATACCATGCATCAATGTCCACTAAAATGCCAGCTTCCCCTCCACCCCGCCATTACCATCCTGCCTTCAATAATTAATGCAACCCCTCCTGCAACATCTACATCACAAACTAACCGAGCCTCAACTCTATCGCATTAGCAGCCACGACAACAATTCCACCGCCCCACACCCTCCAAAGCAAATGTCACCCAACACAGACACCGCCACCGGCTCCTGGTACGTCACCCCCTCCGGCCTCCAATGGCACCACTCCACGACCCCCACGCCCACCCCTTTCTCCATCCGCCCCCTCTCCCGCCCCTCCCGCGACGAACTCTCCTTCGAACTCATCGGCGTCGACGTATCCTTCGCCAACGCTCTGCGGCGTATCATGATCGCGGAGGTCCCCACCATGGCGTTGGAAAATGTGTACATGTGGAATAACACGAGCCTGATTCACGATGAGGTTTTGTGCCATCGATTGGGGTTGGTGCCACTCAATGTCGATCCGAGGTTGTTTGATGAATTCGGATTGGAGGTAGAGGAAGATACGGGCGAGTTGGCCAGTACCGATCGTAACACCATTGTCATGCGGCTGCATGTCGTTTGCGGCAGGGATGAAAAGGAAGACGAAAAGATACGACACAAGATGAATAAGAAGTGGAAGATGGAGGGGTTGGTGAGTGGATATGATGTGCAGAAAGAGCAGGAGAAGAGGGAAGAGAAGGAGAAGAGGGAGAACACAAGGACTGAGGAAGGGGAGGACGAGGAGGAACAAGATCCCTCGGTGATGGATGTTACTGTCGCAGATGATGCCGCCAAAGAAGCATCCAATCTCCAGGCCTCCAATCAGGCGAAAAAGACACCCATTGACTCCACCGGTAGACCTTTTACTCGACACGTATATACACGAGACTTGCTCTGGGCACCGCAGGGAGATCAACTCTCCAACTTTCCCCTGCATTCCAAAGGAGTTGGATCAGGTGTTGGTGGGGGCATTCGTCCCATATCAGAAGATATTCTATTGGCCAAACTCAGACCAGGACAAGTTATTGAATTGGAAGCCCATGCACGGAAAGGTGTTGGAAAAGATCATGCCAAATTCAGTCCCGTGGCGACGGCGAGTTATCGACTCATGCCACAGATTGAGATCCTTAAACCGATATACGACGATTTGGCAGAAGAATTGGTCAATTGGTTTGAGCCGGGGGTATTCACCCTCGTTCCTGTGTCAAAGGAAGAAAACAAGAAGGGATACAAGACCAAAGCCGAATTATCCAACCCCTATGCATGTACCATGTCACGGAATTACATGCGCAATCCCATCTTGAAGGAGAGCATCAAAATGAGTCGTATACCCAATCATTTCATATTTAATGTTGAGAGTGTGGGGATGATGGAACCGGCAGTGATTGTGGCAGAAGCGCTGAGGATTTTAAAGGAGAAGTGTGAGAGGGTTGTGGAGTTAGCAGACGGGGCTCTGGCTTCTATGGGAGAGTGACGGTTGTGTCGTTATTTTTCAGTTGAAAAGAATGTGTTGTGTGGTATTGTGTACCTTCACCATCACATGATGAAAAAAACCAAAGATCTCCTCCTCCGGTCAGACTTTTTACCGTCAATTTACGAAGTAAACTCAAACACAGGGAATTCAAAGTTCCTGATCAGTGTAAAAAGATTTCTTAATGTTATCAAACAAGTTTATCAATAAGGCTCAAAAACAATTTCTAGAAAATCCCCAGCCCGAAGCAGATCATTGTCGCTGGATTTTCGCCGATGGCTCTTAAGTACACTAGGAATTCTGAAAGTCATTTACCGCTGTCATGTTCAATGGAGTCGCATCCAATAGAAGTGCGTTCGCGACGATATCTTGTAAGCTTGCACAGAATCCTTGCCCAAATACAAAAGCTCCCTCTCCGCCGTAGAAGGCATTGTATCGATCGGCAATGCCCTTCAATTTTCCATTAGGAATATTCTTGTGGTTTGCGAATGAGGCTGAGGCATAATACATCTTTGCCTCCATCCATTTGACAAGTCGTCCGTTGATTGACACTGGTCGAAGGAATAAAATGTCCGGTGTCGGTCCCCTGGGCCTGCTGCCCTGCTTCATTTCGATCAATAGATCTGCTTCGGTAATGAAGACCTTCTCGTTGACTTGGTCCTTGAAGCACGAACTAAGAAATGACGCCAGAGCTTCCTCGAAGAGAGAGGCGATTTGCTGCTGACCGTTGGTTCCACCCATTGCATCGGAGCAAGTCACTCGTTTCATTCCACCTTTGAATGAGCGAAGCATTGTCCTTCGAAGACTTAAAGCTTGATACAGCGTCATGTCATTCTTGTCACATGCTTGTTGGATTTCATTTAGCCTGTTCGTTGGTAGGTCGCGACCTCGGCCCCACTCGCCTGTGCGATGCAATGTAGCCATGACTCTGCTCTCGCATTTCTTCGATGGGACTATTTTTTCACAAGCCCAATCGATTTCAAGAGGATCTGTGTGAGTGTTTGTTGTTAGCATGGTTATTTAACCAATGAGGAAGAACAAACTCAAGGAAATTCGAGATTGTGATAATCCTCTTTCAGATTGGATTGAAATTTTCACAGGAGTAAAAGATACCGCATGCGGCCGCGCTAAGGTAGCTAGGAGGAATGGAAAACAGTTGTCGTTTCAGATTATTTCCAAGCAACAATCGAGGACAATGCCTCGTGGATAATTACTACGACCCGCAGGTGTTTCTTTGATATATGACAGCGCCGACAGGGACACAGATAGATGGTTGCGGCGGATACAAAAATTAGATGATCGATAAGGTTGATAAAATAGTGTATTACGACACATCTCTTTCGCTAATAAAAAGCACCATACAGTTCCTTTAATCGCCTCTGTAGAAAGCATAAAGTTTACACAACCATCTTTGGTTGCCCTTGAGCATCAAACTCAAAGAAGAATTTTTCATTCTTTGCAACAGCGTTCATCTTGGCAATCAAGGCCTCTCGTTGAGCCTTTTCTTCACTGTCGTCCTTGCTGGCTGCAGCGGCGGCCGCCTTATCCTTGAAAAACTGGATGAACGCAGCCTGCACCGGATCGTCGGCCTTGCCTCCCTTGAGTTTGGAGATGGCGGCATCAAGGGCAGCCTTTTTGAGTGCCTTGTCGGAGGTAAACTTTTCAGTGACGGAAGCGGTGGCCTCGCTCATGAGGGCCATTTTGGTCTTTTCAGTCACATTAGCTTCCTCTACGACGATCATGTTGAGCATGCGCTCGACTTGTGCCTTGAAGTCATGGTGGGGTTTGATGGCACCGGCCTTGTTAAGCTTTTCGTAAGTTTCGCGACGGATGGCATTAATGGCTTCGAAGTCGTTGACCATGTTGTGGTTTGCCTTGAGAGCCTCAAGTTTGTATTCAAGGGCCTGGATGACCTTGTCTTCCACCTCATTGTGTTCCTTGAGGAGATTAACGGCCTTTTGATCGAGGGCCTTGTAAACGGCATCTCCTCCTTGTGTGTAGAAGGTGACACAAAAGGCCAAAAAGACAGCCAACAGCTGTGTCTCCTCGTTGATGACATACCACTCAAGTTTGATGAGAGGAACGGCGGCGGCGACACCGATGGGGAGTGCGAACCATTCGGAGAGTCCAGTTCCGAACAGACCTCCCTTGCTAGATTCAACGGCTACGGCAGCATCGGCCTTGGCTTCCTCTTCACGTTTGGCTGATGAATGGAAGCTCATTTTGCCAGGGAGAGCGCAAGACGGGGCACTGTAAAGAGTAAGCCAAAGATGTTAGCTTAAAATAGTTCGTGTTTCCATGGTCATCGATTAAAACCGAATTTCAGATAGAGCGACGAAAAATTCATCTAGGCGCCGAACACGCAGTACTTTCAGCACAGTTAGTCTCACATAGACAATTCAAAAGCAAGAGGATACGCAGTACAACCTGGCCCATGTTTTTGTCAGTTAACCAACATCAACACCACATCCAATTCAAGAATTTGGTCATTCCTTATCAGCATAAGGTATGTCAGTTTGTCTTCGCCACCCCTCATAGTCCTTGGTTAATTGGCCATACTATGTGCAGCAGTGCAGTTCAATGGCTCCATCGAGTTGGTGAATTTACAAAACATTGCAAAGAGTCCCTGCTTTTACACTGTATCGGTGACGAAGAGGCTTTGTCGTGATGGAGTCCGCGTACACTCGCCTGCTAAAAGCTTGCTCGCTTCTAATTGGCCCTAGCTGGGGTTAGATTGGCTATATCTCTGTCGAGCCTAGCGGGCGTTACTACCTCAACTTGAGCCACTCTCCCGTACCCAACAGACTAAACAAGGATTGGTGTGTCTGCCAAACGCAACACCTCTGCGCAAATTTCAACCATACCATACCCCCAGAAAAAATGCGAAAGCTCCCAAGATCATCCTCCCGCCTTCCCAGATCCTCCCTCAGAAACAGTCCCATAGACAACGTATGAAAAGCAAAAAACAACATTGATAACTCACCCCCTGCTTCCGGAGCGGAGCACTGCCCTCTTGACGATGGACGACGTTGCTGCACGGAACATGGTTACGGTGTTGTTGGCGAGGTTGGAGGCAGAGGATCTTGATCGTTTGTTGCGTGACGGACGAAAGACAGACATCCTGATTTACCGGTTAATATCCGGTACAAACATGTTAAGCATCGAATTGGCAGAATTTAAAAACCCTGATATTGCTGGCCCTCGGGACTTTTTCGGGCCCACAACACATTGGCAATTAAGACTGGGCCTTTAGAAATGCATAGTATAGAAAAGTTACCGTATTAGAATTAATGAGAGACAGACAATACAAACATTCCGAGTAAATCACAATAAACATTTTCCCACCAGATCATACATTTTGAGGATATTGTGTAGGAACATACCAGTTTTGTACTGCGATCAGTTTATTTTATCGTATCAATCACTAACTTCGAGAGACTGCAAAACCCCAACAACCTGAAGAGTGAGATTGACAAGCTAATAAAAATAGCTTTTGATTGATGTGTATTGGTTGATATAATGAAAAATGGTATCTTCATCCATTTTTGATGGGTGACTGACAGATGTACTATGCATTTCTAAAGGCCCAGTCTTAATTGGTAATGATATTTTTTGACAAGAGGGATAAGAGCTACCATCCCAGTTTTTGGTATGGTGAGGGAAAACTTGATGTTTGACTAATTATGCCAAAGTGCACAAAAGAGCAATATTACTACTACTTGGACATGCAAATTACTTGTGCAACTTGAGGAACAAGAAGCACATGATGTGACATAGCTCAAAGCAAATCGGAACACATCACATGATGCCATTCCATGCATTCAATACCAAACATGGCATTCAATGCTAACTTTTGATTTCGTGCCAATTTTGGCATTTCATGTCATCTTACATAGAATTTAGTACATTTTGTATGCAAACCCACAGAAACATGCCAATTTTGGCATTCAATTCCATGAAAATAAAATGAAATAACTCACAATTTCAAGTGCCATACAAACTCTACTCAATCAGTAGATTAAACAGCCAGAAAGCTAGAAGTTGTCCATGTAAGCTGCTTCAAGACTTCCAACATACTTGGAAGTAGTTTTGTGGAAGACTGCCATAGCTAATAATTTGTACAAAGAAGAAAAGATGTCCAAGCTAAGCAAGGTTCTGTCATGAGATGAGGAAGGTTCTGTCATGAGATGGGAAAGCAGAAAGCTTTGGAGTCTTCACATACAAGATGGAGGCCTACACGGAAATTGTAGTGTGCAGAGTTACACTGGATGTCTGCCTGATGAAGAAGTGCTTGACCAAGTCCAAGAACAATAATCTGAATCTCTTTAAGCACCAGGAGTAGGCATGTGCAAATTTTTATACAAGGCAAATAAGAAGCAGTGTGCAGTCATTGTGCTAGGCCAAGAAAAGAGCATTGGATTGGTTCTACTGAAAAGTCAACTTTCCCAGAGGGATCATGTGGAATTTTTCATAAGAAGGCTAATAAGCCCTCAGATGCTAATGCTGAAAGAGAGCTAGAGATGAAGCTAGACATATCCAATGAAAGAACACAAGTTATTTTTTAACAAAATGGTATACATCCTAGACAAAAATGACATCAAGAAGACTGATAAAGAATTGTCCGTGTTGATTTCAAAAAAAAATAGCAATGCAGCATATGCAGCACTACTCTTGAGCAAAGTGAAACTGAACAGCCCTGACTTCAATGTATTGTGCAAAATATTGCCAAAATCCAGAGGCTGACAAAGGCTAGAAGCAGAGCATGCATGCATGAGAAAAAGATACAATAATCCTCCATTGGCAAACAGAAGTGTGGGAACTGCAGCCCAAATTGTGGTGAAGATCCAAGGGAAACTGCAAAGTGTGGGCAATAGAAAGAGAAGACATGTAACTACTGTGGCAAGAAAAGTTTATTGAAGCTAACAGTTTCAACAAGAATCCCAAGTATGCGCCTGAATGGTTTAAGATGCTGAAGTCATAGTAGGAATCAGTAGCATCATATTTTGATGTCACGCTCCCAGGACTTGGCAATATTGATGACATCAGAGCAGTGATGATAAGGATTGATTCAACAAAACATGTCAATACTAAAGTGTCAAGATGAATGGATCTGCACCATGGGTGCAAGCAACAATGCGTCGAGTGAGTGTGGTGCAATAAATGTGTGTGAGTCAAACAAAGTCAGTCTGGGACAAACAGGAGAGGCAATGTAGGTTACAACAGTTATTGAATTGCAACTATTATCATGGATGTGGGCTTGAAAGTCATGCTAAAAAATCTCAGCTACAATGACAAGCATAACTTTATCCTGCTAAACCTATCTAGGCTAATATTCAAACATGGGTGGAAAATCACATGTAGAGACAATACACCCATACACAATGAAAATGGAAGTGGGGACAGTATTGAATTTGATTTTGTTATACCAACTGCTAGAGGGGCATTGTAAGCATGCAAAGTCATGTGTACAATGGAATTTGCAGTGATAAGCAAAAAATCAAGACCAAAAGTGAACATAGAGACCCCTCACTGAATCCTAGGTAAGAAATGGAAAATCCATGCATAACATGGCCAGGGTGCTGGGATGGAATATTAAATGTTGAACGCTGAGTGTATGTATGGCAAGTATGTGTCACAAGCCATTAAAAAGATTCTGAAGTTGAAAATTGAAATTGAAATTATGTAAAATTATGAGCTTGATTTCTAATGTAAAAAATGCTGCTGGTGCACAATACTATGTATGAAGCACCATCATGGCATAATGTTCCTCCTTGAGCTGGTGTGTATATTCGACATGCCACTGGTACAGTATGTTGTGTATCTTTGGATCTTCCATCTTTGAACCTTCAAGATCCAAAATATCTAGTTTACTTCTCCTTTTTGACAAAAGGAAATTATTTCAATTATATTTTAAGTAAATAGAAGTACTTGAAATATATGCTACTCTTGGCCATTCATACTTGGCCTATGTCACTTGCCCTCACAATTGAACACTTAGGTGACTCATGGAAAAATAACACCTCAGTGAGAAAAAAATCTTATTGAGCCAGTACCAGCATGCAAAAAACCTGGTGTCACAGGTAAAAGTTCTAGTTGATGCATAACATGTCAAACATCCATGCTGGTAAGTGATTGTGGAAAGGGAGACTGATGTCAGTCACTGTTTCTTTGTGACCTGTAATGATGTTTGCTGTGTTTTCTCTCTCCAAGTCATAATGATGACTTACATCTGCATGAAACCATGAGTGACCAATCATCTGTTTCAAATTCTTTAGGTTCTGGTCAAATAGTCTGTAATCAGAGCTGGTTACTGACTACTGACCGGAATTCCAGGACTCATAACCAGATCCAAAATATTTCCCTTATCTAGGCATGATCTAGGTGACGTCACATTAGTGTCACTACTACTCCTGGGCCAAGACAGTAATATTACTGCTTTAGGGCAGTAATCAAAGTTCTGACAGTAATCGCTAAGTAATTAATTTTTTTGTTCAATAGCATAGCCACAAACAGTAATTACTGCAGTAATCAGTAACATTCAAGTTACATTACTATAGTAATCAGTAATATTCCAGTTATGTTACTGCAGTAATCAGTAATATTACTGCAGTAAGATATTTCCAGTAATTAGTTATCTAATTTATTTCACTTATTTATAAATCTAAATGTTAGTTTTGGCAGGCAAAGTTTAATTGGAACGTAAGACATGGTTAAGTTGAGATGAAGGGGGATAAACAAAAATGAAAAAGAGCAAAACCCAGCCACCAACTGAATAACAATTTAAATGAAAAATATGCTGTGAGAAAAAATTAAGTTACTGAAAAAAGAAACGATGAAAGCTCACTATCATCGCCTTGTCCACACACCTCATGGGTGAAGGTGGTGGTAGTGGACCCTTGTTCCATTGATTGACTGAGGGAGGCGAGACAGCACAGCCAACTGGATAACAGAAATAAAAGTTGTGAGAGAAAAATGGAATGTTGAGGAAAAATTAAAATCAAGAGGAAAAATACCATCACCACTTCTCCATGCAACTCCCAGATGGGGATGGTGGCAGCGAGCCCTTGTTCCCTTGATTGACTAAGGGAGAATGGCTTGCAACAGGACAGCAATTAAATTTGATAGAGAAGCTGTTCATGACATAGGCCAAGAATCTGCTTACACTTTTAAGCTCTAGGAGCTTCCAACTGGA
>JALLPD010002097.1:0-10754 GCA_036940065.1 Cyclotella cf. meneghiniana | reverse complement strand
ATTATCAATCCCCCAATTCTTCTTCCTTTGTGTGTGTACTTTGACTGTAGATTAGACTGGATCTGGTTGTTTTAGCTTTGATTCTGGAGCAAAACAGTATGAATGGTCCATGTTTGGCAGTGGTGACAGTTTGCAAAAGCATTCTGGGAGTAGTACCAAAACATTTAACAACATATGGCATATGTATTGTAGCTAGCGTTGTGTATGGAACTACACTCATCCTTCAGGCGTGTGTGATGCTTTCACTTCAAATCCATCTTCCTTTTCCTCTGCCTTTCCAGTTACTCAGCCTTATTATCAGCGTATTGCAAATGAACAACATCATGCTGGACTTAGTCCCCACCTACCTCTACTTTTTCCACTGCAGCTCATTCTTCTACTGTTAACAGAAGCAATAGCAGGGTTTTGGTTGACACGAGCGAGCTCTTTGCTGTCTGTGAACATCATGAGCATGCTGCAATTCATTCCACAGTGGCTACAGTCCTCTCTGATCTCAAGAAACTGTTAAACTAGGATGGTGGAGCTGGCCTAGTCATCTGCCACCCATCCTATATCATCAAGGTTTTCTTTATTTCTTTGAGCTCAGGTTCTTCATGACAGTTCTGCTTTGGTTATAGTGCTGTGGTGATTGTTGTTGATATATTTTTATTGTCTCCTTCACTCAATGATTGTCCTATTTTGAGCTTCTTAATGCATTCCACATTGTCATTCCTCTATTTGGAAGTCCAAGCTCATGCTGCAACTGTTGCCAAAATGTGCACGCAGAATATGGAGGAGAAAGAGGTTGGCATATCATTTTGTGCTCAAATATTGCCATCAAAGTGGGTTGAAGACTTTTGATGGGTTGAAGATCTTCTTTCCTGCTTGGTGCGAACAGAAATGGAGGAAAGAAAGGAATGCCTGGTCTTGCCTCAAGTATCATCAATGAAACCAATATTTTTTCAGCCTACCTCCAAAATCTCCAACATTGTCCTGCATAACTGGTGCTATAGTGATCATGACTTCACTCCGTTCCTCTTGAAGACAATACAAAACACTGCAATCATGGTAGTTTGTGATGCTGGGACATTGTTGAGTGTAACTCCCTACAGAGCTGATGTTATTTATTATGCTGAGGACAACATTCTTGCTAAGGATGTCACCAAGACACATTATGTGGTTGGTATTGGAGCTGTCACCTATATGGTTCAGAATGACAAGGGCAAAAATGTTTTCTTCCCATGTATTGCTTATCACTTGCCAACAGCAGACATCTGACTGTTTAGTCCGCAAACCTACCATCAGATGCAAAATGTTTCAAGCACTGTTACTGGCAAACAGGTTATCATGCATTGGAAGGACCAAAACATTGCCATTCTAATTGATTCAGTATCTTCAAATCTGCCTTTGGTTTGGAATTATTCTGTCTCTGCAGCTGAACAGAGGGAGATTGGCTTGAATTTTGTTTCAAAGTTGGAATTCTGTGATCTACCTGGAATGTCTTCAATGTTTCAAGTTCGCTCTCCTTGTTCTATGGTGGATAGGGTTGACCACAATTCATTGGAAGATGTTTGCAAGGACTCCATGTGTCTATGTATTAGCAACAAAGAGAACAAAAATCTTTCAGGTCCTCAGAAGGAACTGTTAATTTGGCATTGAAAATTAGGAGTTGGCATACAAAAAATCCAAGAGACAATGTGGGAGAACAAGGCCATTGATGGTGATGGGTGAGAATGGATTCTGTCTCCCATTATCACTCTAGCATTTGCATCAACACCAAACTGTCCATCCCTATGTGCCAATCATGTGAGTTAGCATGACAAAAAAATCGAAGTCCTCAGTTCAAACAGTGCAAGGGTTTCTGGAATAGATGATCTACTGTCTAGGAACTGGTGTGAAGCTTGGCATTTTATTTTGGCCAACTAGTTTTTGTCACAAGAATGCTCATCATTAACTCCATGGTGGGACTATCTTTCAGGATGCTAAAACTGGTAACATCTGGTTTGAGCACCAGGTTTCCTTGGGAGCTGACAAAACAATCATGGCCAAGATGCATTTTGAAGAATGGCTTTGGGAGTCAGATGCTTCTGGAAGCTCTCACCTGCACAGTGACAATGGAATTTTCACTACAAATATGTTCAATGAGACAGTCTCAAAGCTTCTCTGGTATGGGAGCAAAACTTCAAAATGCCATGGATGAGCAAACCATTCAAACTATTGATTACATGGATAGAACCTTCATGGTTCATGATTCTCTCCATTGGTCTGACTGGGGAGTAGATGATTTGTCCTTTTGGTGTTTTGCTTTCAAGCATGCTGGCTGGATACTCAATTATACTCCAAACCAAACTTAAAGGGCTTACTCCTTTGGAATTGCTCACCTAGATCAAAGCTGTTCATAGAGGTTCATTGCATTCATGTGTGTGGGGTTGTCCAGGTGTTGTTCTTGACCCTAAGCTGCAGTATGGCACAAAAATTCTAAAGTGAAATGAATGGTTGCACTTTGGCCAGTTCATGAGCTTCTCTGACAAATTCATCCATTGTGGAACATGTCCAACATTGTAATACAGGATTTGACTCTCCTCAATATCATGTGGTTTTTGATGATTGTTTCAGACTGCCATCAGATCAGGTTGTGATGATGCCCTTGTGGACCTGTAACAACCTCCTTGACTACAACTGGGATGTCTATGCTGAATATGAATTGATTCATCAAGTAATCTTGATTATCACCCTCCACCATTGGATGAAATCTGGTTGGATGAACTGGAAGAAGGACCAGATGGGAATGGCTTCTCCAAGAGAGGGAGCTCACAAAAGAGAGGGAACAATCAACAAAACTTTTTTCTTGCTCTCACCTCTCAACCAGAACCAGTTCATGATGCTGATGATTCCAACATGCCACCTCCTGCAGCTGTGTCAAATTCAGATGATGATGATTCTGGCAATGACTTCATCACTCTATTTCATTTAGAGGAAAAATTTGGTAATCCTGGTGATGATCTTGGTGGTGATCTTGATGTTGATGACCAGAATAATACTGAGTAAGCCAGTACAAATCAAAAACATCCAACAAGAAATTGGAAGAGGAATCATCCCTTGACTATTGATTTCAAGAACAAGCATAACAGTATCTATGTGTACTCAAATGGTCAGGCCATGCCTGTGAGCACTATAGGTATGCTGCTTCCTGTACAAGGAAGATACATTGCCAGAGACTGACACAGCAAATGAAAGAATCTGATCACATACTGAATAAAATGGAGTAAGACAAGATGTTTCTACACAAGAAGATCTGCTAGGTTGTCCTTTATCTCATTTCTTCTCTTTTGCCGCCAACAGTTGTGGTTACAGTGGAACACCACAAAAACCCATAGTGAAGTGGCTTAATCCCTTATTCCTCAAGGCCAAAGTGGAAGTGTCTACCATATTTTACGGTACATAGGCCACACCAAGCATTCTGAGATTCTGTAAAATGTGGCCTTCTCACTGTGTTTTTGGTAAAGCACAACATGTGAAATGAAAACATTGAAAAATAATCATGGTAGATACTACCGTACTTCTATCATTTTTGTTACATCCCTTCTTGTTTGCAACAATTTATTTTGGTATTTGGAGGTTTCTACCATCCCACCCAATCACTGCATACCTTTTTGTCTAGTCTCCTCCCTCCCCTCCCCCCTAGCATCCCAACTCCCCCATTGTTTTGATCCCAATTCCTCCAAACATATTCCAATGCAATTGTATGCATTTGAAAAGTTATTGAGACACAATCCTTTATTTGTTCCTTTCTGATGCTTCTCTGTTTGGTGAGGGGATCAGAGGGAATCATTCCAAAATATTGTGTGTGAATTGAACATAGTCACTTGTAATATTTAAAGATAAAAATGTTTCATAATTCAAATGCTTGTTAACTTGTACAAATGGTGATAAGCACAACCGTGTAGTCAGTAACCGCAAGTTTACTTTCAAGTCATATACTATTAATCACAAACAGATACTGTTTGTGCTGTTTTGGCAATGATAGCCATTGGTAGTAGCATTTCATCTGCCTGTCATTTATCTATGGTCAAGCAAAACCAGTTTTACAGATGGAAGAGGGTTGTGAGAGGAGAAAAGGACACACATCCCAAAAAAGCAAAGGACAGCCAGGCATTTTTGGTTGATGTAATGACTGCACCTGCTGGTGAAAACCTGAATTCCAATATCACCGCTACTAAGAGCTGCAGGTTGTCTACCAAGTTGTTGCATGGAAACTCCAGTCTTTTAACCAGGGCAAGATGAGTATCCTTGCCCTTAAAAAGGTGAAATTGCTGTGGTTTCTTTCCAAACTCTGCGGACCCCAAGGATGGAAAGGAAATTTGCCAAGAAAATGAGGTGTGATTTACATGTAAAAACCGGGCTTGCAAACAACAATGTGTTTGGCATTTCTCAATCAAGTTGGTATGTCACATTGCCTTTCCACTCACACAGCACAAAAAAACTGCCAACATGGAAGTAGCCTCTTGTGAATTTATGGAATGTATGAAAATGTCTCACAAATGTGTCCGGACTATGTCTTGAACATGGAGACCATGTCTTGAACATGGACCAGACAACCATTCTATTCTCATTTCATTCCAAACTCACATGGTTGGAAAAAGATGTATGTACTCTCCATATACTTGCATCAATGGGTGAAACAAAGAGTGTGATGCTTGCAGCCACCATCACAATGAGCGGGGTGTTCTTGCCTCCCCGACTCATTCTCAAAGGCAGAAAAAATGGCCACATAAAAACAAACTTCTTTCTTTCACACCAATGAGTTTCCATGCAATGAAAAATAAGGCATGGATTGACAAATCCATGATTTCCATGTAGATTGAAAAGTGTCTTTCACTATAGAAAGACACACTTCCTCCTGAGGTGACACCTCTTCTCATTTCGGATTCTTTTTGTGTCCACATGATGAGATCAATAGTAGAAAAAAATCAGGGTTTTGGCATTGAAGTCCAACACATCCCTGGTGGTTGCACTTACTTGTGCCAGAAAATTGATGTAAGCATCAATTAGCCAGTAAAAAGTGCATTGGATGACAAATAGGAGGATTAGCTGGATTCAACACTGTCTTGTGCATTGATTGCAGCATGGGTTGTCGAAGCATACTGGATGCTTGACTCAAAGATCTGCAAGAAGGCATAGAAGAAAAGGGATTTTGAATGGATTCTTCAATAAAAATTATTTCTATCTTATTATTCATCTTTCAAATCTATCTTTTCATTTTAGAATTAATTTTCTATTGAGTAACAATCATGTCGGTCAGTCTTCTCCACCAACACTTTCCTCAAGAGCATATTTGCAGTTTCAGTGATAGAGTGCATGGCAGTGGAAGTTGGGGTGTTCATATATGAACAACTCAAATGCCTCACCAACACTCCATCAAGAATACTTCCACCTGTGCTAACTGCATGTTCCCATGAGATAAAACCCACCATACACTCATTTCTTCCATCTCGTCAACCAAAGTAAGCCTTGAGTTTATCCGGCACCAATGTTCTTGTCAAACTTGACAATACACCAGATGTGTGGGCTGGCCTCACCAACAGGAGCAAGTTCTCGCACCCAGAAGGATGCTTATCACACATACATCGATTGTCTGTTGCAACAATGCTGACAATTGGAATGACCCATCAAAGTGGGGGAAGAGATGGAAACATCTTTTGCTGTGCAAAAAAGTACTACGTAATATGTAAGCCTACCAAGATTAGCAATGCGCTGTGTGATGAGTTACATAATAATCAGTCATAACTTTGGAACCAGTAGGAACTACTGGGATCCCAGCATATAAACTGATTGGTCATGCAATGTAGGATCTATTCCAATTGAATTTTGGTGGAAAAAGAGGTTTAAGGACACAAAAACAAAAATGATTGTAAAATCAGTGAGATTTTGTAAAGTATGGCCTACTTACAGTAAATTATGGTAAGGCAGGTAATCCAAACTGGTGGAAAGCAATGAAAAGTCCTCTTGCTGACAAATAATGGAAAACATTGGCCAAAAAAAGTGAGACATTAGGGAAGATGTGTTCCAGGGATGTAGTCAATCATTCAGGTGGATCCAATGTTGTTGATTCAACTTGGGTCTCTAAGATCAAATGCTATCCTGAAGGACTCATCAAGAATCTCAAAGCTTGCTTTTGTGTTTGTGATGAACAGCTAGTTCATGGTGTACATTTCTGTGAGGGATATGCTCCTGTTGTTCAGTTGTTTATGATTTGGATGATGCTGATACTTGAAGTTTTGCTTGGGCTGAAGTCCAAATAAGGTGATATCAGAGCTGCCTTTGTTCATGATAATGTAAAAGCAGGCAATAAAATCTATGTTGAAATGCCTCATGGTTTCAGGAATCAAGGGAAGGTTTGTAAGCTCAAGAAGACTCTCTATGGTTGGAGCCAAAGCCGAAGAGCGTTCTGGCTCTCTCTCATCAAGAAGATTAACTTGTGCAGGATGAAGCAGTCAGCATTTGATCCCTGCCTGATTATTAGAGCAAAAGTCATGTACATCTGTTTTGTGCATGGCTTTATCTTCTGGCTGCTTGATGGGTCAGACATAAATGAGTAGGAAGATCAATTGGTTTCTGCTAGTGTCTCATAGGAAAAGGAAAGTGATGCAACTGCCTTTCTAGGATTTAGGATAAAGATTGATCCAACAGTTGGAGCAGACTAGCTTGATTGAAAGAGTGTTTGATCTCTAGACTTAGACATTGGGACAACTTCTGGAAAGTTCACTCCTGCTGAAGCAAAACCCCTTGTGAAAGATGCTAATGGCAATCCTGCCTTGGGAGATTTCAGCTACAGTAGTGTCATTGGAATGCTACTATATCTGGCTGGACATATATGACCTGACATTGCCTATGCAGTCAATTGTTGCTCTAGATGCATGTTTTTTTCAATGAAATCTCATGAGTTGGCATTAAAAAGGATTGGTTGATATCTGAAAGTCACTCGTGATTGGGGTCTTGTCTTGAATCCTTCAAAAGAGTCGAAGATAGACTGCTATCCAGATGCTAATTTTTCTGGAATGGAGAAGTATGAGAACATGAGTGATCCCTCTTGTGTCAAAAGCAGAACTGGTTTTGTATTCAGGTTACCAACTGTCCAGTCAATCCAAATTACAAACTGAAACAGCACTTTCAACAACAAAGGCAGAGATTATTGCACTGGTGCACAACTACCAAGAACTTTTTGCTATTACGGATATGTTTTTTTGCATGGAAAAGGTGAAATTGCCAATGAGTGGAGCAACAATGAAGGTGTCCAACCATGAAAACAAAGCTTGAGCTTAAATACAAGCAGAGATTTTCCCTCCACAGTTCACTCCAAGGAGCAAACACTATACCATCCAGATTAGGTGGTTCAGAGAACAGTAGTCCCAAGGGGAATCAAACTGCTCAAGATTGACACTGTGGAGCAAGTAGGAGATATATTTACCAAAAGGTTGCATAGGGTATCCTTTGAAGGCAGCTGTTGGGATGGTATATCCTGAGAGCATGCTCTCAAGAGGGAGTGCCATGCCAGGCATGCACAATGATTGTTAAGTTACAAAATTGTCATCTTTTTTGTGAACAATAAAAAGGGCTGCTTGGGGGCTGTTTAAAATTTATACCTTGGGATTGTGAGATCACATCTGGGACACTGTGATACAATTGTTTGTATTAATTCAATTGTGTCCAATCAAAGTTCAGTCATTATGATTGTATGCTCCTTCAGGAACAGGGAGATGAAGCAAGATAAGTTATGATCGAAATTTGTTTTAAGATTGGTTTAAAAAGAGTAAGCAAGAATATGCAAGACAAATATAATACAATCAACAAAATGATGAGATGCTTAGCCAATTGAGGGTGGAATGGCAAACAACAATTATCTGTAGTGGACTAATAGTCTATCAATTTTGAGAGAAGTATAGCACTATCTGCTAATATCAGCAATGATGTACTCGTAAGTCAAATAGCTCAACCTGGAGATTTGGATGCATGTGCAATCAACTGCTTGAGACAAACATTTTGAACAGAGTTTACCCAAATTCCATCTGGAACAAGAATTTACCCAGACTCCCCCAGATATACAACAAAGGCAGCTTTGGAAAGTGTCTTGGAGACAACACTTATGAAAAGCTATCATGTTCAATTCTCAATAGAAGCTGAAGGAAACTTTGCATTGTGGAAGAGAGCAGAGGAAGAATGATGATGAGATTATTGCATAACAAGGAGCTGCTGGAAGATACAAAGGAATAGAATGAGGGGTTGATGGCAGCTATGATGATTATTGTAATGATGAGAATGCGGCATTGATCTGATGGATAAAGAAATGAGAAGATCTAATTTTTCATGTGACCTCAAACTTATTGTGTAATCATTTTTTAGACCTCCTTTTACAGAAATTCTTTCTCAAAAGATCATATTTCTTTAGACTAGAAATGATTAAGCATAAACTGTGCATTGATACTGTGGTCCGCACCAATCAATCCAGTGTATCTTCAACATTAAAAGATAATGGCATAACTTTCAATTTCTAGCAGAACTTTGTATTGCACAATCTCAATTAGCAAAATGATGTGCATTCAAGACTTGAAGCAGAATTTGATGTGATTATCAACACAGTTTTTGTTGAGTTATCCTTTGCAGAACATACTTCCTTTTCTTCATATTTCCTGCTCGCCATTGAGCAGTTGGTTTTGAATCCTTCCATATTTTTTGTTGTTCCTGTGTTTAGATACATAAATTTTGAATAAGATAAAATGACAAAATGAGAAAAAGAAACTTTCTGATTTCATGAATACTGCAATACTGCAATGACAGGGACATTTGTGTAACAAAAAATTGGACTTACATTGGAAGTCACACTGGCATAGAATACACACACTGTAATTTTTTCTCAAACAAACATACTTTTTACTTACTTGAGCTGGTAGTTGCTCAAGCAGAGCCAATTTTCAACACTCAGAAATAAAGTTTTTACATCCAGATGTGCAGAATCAAAACTGATCATGTTCACAAGTATTGAGATCTATTGAAGTTTCAAATAACTTTCTACACATGAGTTGATCACACAAAATAATCAAAAAATTTATCCTGCACAGAAATTGTCTCCCCAGACATCAATTTTATGACAATTAAGGTCATGTACATCACAGCCTTTGCTCTGATTATATTAGCTTACAGTACTGATCATTTGCCTTGCTCCTATGATAATGGGGTGTGTTCCTGGAGCAAAGAATTACAAAGAGGAGACTCTCTTGGAGGTTGTAAAAGAGATATTGCCCAATAGTTCCTATCAATGAGAACTGATCACAAATGCACCCAAGGAGACATCTGGAGAGAATGGTTTACATGATCAGGATGATTTAAAGCATCAATGGGTTGAGAAAATATGTAACAAGTTCATGAAACCAGCTGGTAAGGTTGGAAGTTGTCAAGATTTTATATTTCAAGGGCATTCAATCGATACCATTGCAGGGGAAGAGCATCTTTCCAGTAGTGATGATGATAAGCAGTTATGGATTGTGTCAAAGATAGAGAGAACAATGTAGATCAAGAATAACAAGATGATGTAAATTTTGTGCCTTCCTTACCCTTCATGAATTTTCAAGATATTGGCAATGATAAGGAGTCAAAGGTTGATAGAGCAAGGACTGATGAAGTCAAGCAAGCCATAGAACATGTACCTGTTGCTCATGCTGTTGCTGTTGCATCTGTTGCATCTGTTGCATCTGTTGCATCTGTTGCATCTGTTGCATCTGTTGCTGCATCAGTGACTTCAATTTCTCAATATCAGCTTGAAGTCATGCTCACAGATCAGGAGTGAGAGTGGGTGATTATCATGCACTTTTATACTTGATTCAATCACTTGTTCTGATGACTTTCTTTTTCATCAAGAGCAAGACTATCTAGAGACGTCAAGATCATCAATAAAGGAGACTCTCCTAAAGATTGCTCCAAAGACAAGAACAACATCAACAGGAACAAGGAAATGTGGTTTCACATACTGAAAAACTCTGATAATAGACTGGAACCCTTTCAGAGAGAGTCTCTCAAACAAACATAGTGGCTTTATCTGGAGATCTTAGAATGTCTAAACAACTTGATTTTCATATGTTTTGAACACAATTCCAGAGAAAGGATCACATGATTGCAGGTACTGTGGAGCAATCAACTGATACTTAACACATTTTTGAAGGTGGTGACATCAACATGAACACAAAACAAAAAGAAACAAAGGATGACAAGGAAGAAGGCAATGTCAAGGGAGTTTAACATCTTGAAGAAGGAGGCATTCATGAGTTCAACAATTCTTATGAGCAAGAGGTGGAAGAATCAGCAAGAGTTGGAAGAATTAGTAGCAGAAAAGTCTGAAAATGTTGGCAGAAGTATTAGCAGTAGTGTTAGCAGCAGCAACGGAGGAGAAGGCGGTGGCGGCAGTGGAGGCGGTGGTGCGGTGGCAGTAGCAGCGGCAGCAGCAGCAGCGGCAGCAGCAGCAGCAGTGGCAGCAGCAGCAGCAGCAGCAGCGGCAGCAGGAGCAGCGGCAGCAGCAGCAGCAGCGGCTGCAGCAGCAGCAGTAGCGGCTGCAGCAACAGCAGCAGCAGCGGCGGCGGCGGCAGCGGCAACGACAGAAGCAGCGGCAGAAGCAGCAGCAGAAGCAGCGACAGAAGCAGCAGCAACGACAGAAGCATCAGCAACGACGGAAGCAGCGGCAGCGGCAGCGGCAGCGGCAGCGGCAGCGGCAGCGGCAGCGGCAGCGG
>JALLPD010002096.1:0-10756 GCA_036940065.1 Cyclotella cf. meneghiniana | reverse complement strand
AAAAAGATTTTGTGTAAATGTGATTTGTGATTTGTGCAGGCTGGTCGACGTGGCCACTTGTCGACCAAGATTTGTGTACTTTACACATAATTTGTGTAAATGTGCACAAATTTTTCGCCCAGGCAGGTTAAACAATGTGCATTTGTGCAAATACGATTTGCGATTTGTGTTTTTCGGTATGCTACAATAAAAAAAATAACGACAGTTATTGAATTTTGCACACCCCACTCTTCCGAATATGTGTCTTGGCTGCAACTGCAAGAATAACATGGCCGAACGATAATAATGGCACCTCGTGGGAGCAAAAAGCGGAGATCTCATCGCGAAAGCAGCGACAGTCGGCGCCAAATGATCTCAGCGTTTAGTGGCGACGATGATGAAGAATTCGGTACTTCGTCGCTTACAATTGCGTCTTTCAATCCTTTCTCTTTTCACGGAGATTTTTTTACAGCGATGTCATCCTTAAGCTCGACAAAGTTATTGTTTTATGGAGGCGCTGTAGTCACATTCCTTGCAGCGTTTTTCGATCCATCATTTCTGCTTGGAGCAGCGACGTCCAATGAGGCCCGCAATCTTAATGACGGCGAAGGTGTAGGTGACGCCCTACCGCACGTAACAAAAGATGGAAAATATCATGGTCGATATCCCAATTCGTTGTTGACTTTATTTTATCCATTCACTCTATTGCGTGATGTTGTTTTAGATCAACCTGTCAATTCTGCTGACGTTCCATTCTTTTGGCATGTCCACGTTTCGGTGAGTTTCCTTAGCTTGCATTGTTTCATTGCGCTCAGCAATACGTATATCATGAACCCGTTGATTAACAATAATTGTGAAACTCTAAAGGATGAATTGGCCATCAAAAACGCATTAAGGACTTGCTACGGGGCAAACCTTATCGAATTGGACACAGTAGAAGATGTTTCCAAAGCAAAGAAATTGGATCTTGTAGCTACTTTAGTTTCGCAAGAACGCTTAGGAACACGTTTATCCGATGTAACAAAGCAGCAATACTATAATGGTCAAAGCAGTCGTCCTCTCGTCATCACGTCTCCTCATATTCGCGAAGCAGCCGAGCTGTTTAGTCAAGACCACTTCGGGCGCATGTTCAGCTTTTACAGACATCCAATAGACTATGATGTGCATCCCAACTTAAAAAAGAAACTTCCGCCAGAGGCAGGGGCTAGCAATTTCCTAACGCGATTATTGTCTGATGTTCACACAGGGGAATTAGGCTTCAAGGAATTGGGTATTGCTAAACAAGTGATTCGACAAGTCACAGTGACAGGAACACGCGATCTCATGGCAGAATCATTATTTCGGATCGCCAAATACTTTGGCTGGATCCCAGTTGGAGGCATGGGTTCTAAGGAAAGTGAAGAGGCAGATGATGCTGCTGCTAAAGCTTGCATCGAAGATATAGTGCAATCTGCTCCGGAGGAGAGATATGCTGACCACAATTCGCCAGAGTGGGAAGTCTTTTATCAAAGAAATAAAATGGATTGTCAATTGTATGAATTGGCAAGAAGCACATGGAGGGCTCAGATACAAACAATAATTCCCTTGACATTGCAAAAGCAACGGGCAGGTGAGGGTGAAAATGCTGAGGCAGAGGGCAAGGAAACCTGAAACAGATTTTTGTTGTACCTTTACTTAGTTTCATGAACATTTCCTTACGCAAGATATGCACTGCTGTCTTCATTAATCAAGTTTTTTTCAGGCAGCATCATTATGTGGAGAATCTTGACCTACCTATTGATTTATCATACAAACCTCACAATGACTCTATGAAGTGTTTTGTTTGACAGTTCAGTACTTTATCTCTCGTGTAGCCCCCACACATGCAGGTGGTGCATCTTTCCATCTTTTCACATTGCTAGTCAATCGCTAGTTACACATATTTTGAACGCCGCCAGATTGGGAAAATCTACTCACCAGGAACTGGGTGTTTGGGCGATTCTAAAACAACATGCCTAACATTTGGCAATTCCCCGATTCCTCCAGAATCAATCCAAGGTGTATTTCCACTGGCACCCCGTTGATGCTCTCTAAAAAATGCGCTGTATTCTAAAGAAGGGATGTCAAAAATGTATCGCGTTGAAAAAAGTTGGCAAAATATTACATGCCTCCATAAGGGAGACTTAGAAAAGATTAATCACTCATAATCATCACTGTTTATCTTAACTTCTAAATGATGTTTCATGGATCCAAGAGAGGAAAGAGGAATTATATTATTAAATTGATCACAGTTACAGATAGAAGCAAAGCCTTCTCAATGACATTTAATGGCTACCAATAAGATAGAGAAGAAAGGTAAGCGAAGCATCAAACTGGCAATTTAGCGAAGCTTCACAAGCTAACAACCTTCATGAACAGGCAAATTAATAAATGCAACACCACAGGAAACAAATGCTTCAACAAATTCTCTGTAAAATCTCCAAATAAGGGAAAAGGGCTGATCATTTCTCAGATAAATAATTGAATAGGAAATGGTATCCTGATTTACTGCACATGGTATTGTAAATTATGTGTATGTCGCCCACAATGATTGAATTCAATGCTTATTAAGAATCTGCTCGTCATAAACTTACTAGCATATATGTGACATAAGTGGCTCATCACTTTATGAAAAGAAAATTTGAAGAAACAAAACCAAAAAATACCAATAAAATTGACCTTACTGCTGATCTACATACCACTGTCCACCAGGCATCCACACACCTGTGGTTACACATGGCACCAATCATGACTACCAGCACTAAAGTACCAGTAAACCACAGCATACTTAGGCTGGGCTACCCCTTATTGCAACTATAGAAATGTCTGTAGACACAGCCATGCAACCATGAGATATTGGTTGACTGTTTTGTCTCATTATTAGCAGACATTACTAATTCTATCACCACAGGGCCGTCCCTATCGGAACAACGACATTCGCCATGGTACCCATCACCCACTCATGCCGCACCACACTCTTACCAAGATTGATTGTGAACCAACACATAAATTCATCAAGAAACTCAAGAAGGAACTGGGTATCAACTTAATCGCTGTTCCATGTCCCTGGGGATGCAACAAGTGACATCTCGGCATCTTACAAGATGCAGCCGTGTTCACTCAATGCAACGATGGACCTTTTACAACACCCTTGCAAACACCACCCACTGACCCAGACATACCACCAGCAGCATTAACCGCCCAGCGCAAACGCGTCCGAGCAGACAACGAAGAAGCCCAGCGAGCATGGGCCACCTTTTAACATGTCCAACACATTGCAGTCAACCTCACAGCAGATGCTATCAAACCAGTCTACTATGCTGAACTCAATGACCCTGATGAAGGCCTAAATGATGTGTCCATACGAGACCTAATCCATCAAATCCGCCAATGATACTGCCAAATTGCACAGGATGACATCAATGTGAATATGGCAAAATTCAACGAAGGCATCAATCCCACACTCCTGTTCACAGTCTACACTTGAAAGTAGGACACCTGCCAAGAATTTGCCCAAGATGCAAAAGCGCCAATCTCTGAACAACTAATGGTCACCACCGGAACCAAGCATGTACTTCAATGCGGAGGCCTCATGCAAGCATGACGCAAATGGAGATGACTACCTAGCGTCCAACACACGTGGCTCAACTGGAAGAACCATTGGACGGCCACCTTCGATGATTGCAAGACATCTCATGCCTTAAAGGTCGTACATTCATTACCCTAGCCAATGCAGCTGTTGATGATTCCCAGTGGTCATCCCAAATGATCCCATCACTTGACAACCTTGCCAACACAGCGGTACAAAAAATGACAGAGTGGACTGATTGGTAGTTGCAAACAAGCAACTCACTGACACAATAGCAGAACTTCAGGAGGATAATTCCAAACTTGTGAATATCATCCAGCAGTTGGTGGGACAAACCCAATGCACTCCACAATCCCAAGGCACCACAACCAAGTGGGGCCCCAAATGATACTGCCACAACCACAGATACAGAGTGAATCTTGGACATAACAGCAAATTTACTGATATAAAAGCCTGGTCACCAAGAAGAGGCCACTCAACAAAACACTATGGGAGCTAGTCAAGAAAACAAATTATGGCAACCAAAAGGATGACGGTGCACAGCAGCAGGGACAAGTTGAGAAACAAAAGATTATAAAATAGTCAACTCTGTCTACTTCACACCTGTCTGTGCAAATCCTCCAAATTTAAAACCTACCACACTCCTTGACACTGCAGCAAACCTCTCTCTCCGTATACCCAATGCACCAGCACTACAGGATGCAACCACCCTACCAGTGCAAACAATCATGCAACCATCCGGCAATACCCTCACCACATCAGGCAATGCCACTATTTCCTAACCAAAACGTCCTCAGTTGGCAAAACAGGTGTACCACATATCAGGTCTCACTAACAATCTGTTATCCATGGCTGTCCTTGCAGATGCTGGCTGTGAAGTGTTTTTCACCAGACAGGGTACAAGTTATTATACAATAGAGACATAATCCTCCAAGGGTGGTGAGACCCAACCACCAGACTCTGGCCATTCCCCATACAAAGTGATGAAGGCAACATTGTACCCCGTGATGCAAGCATTGTCTCGTCCACACTACCTACACCTCAAGCCAATAGCATCTATGAATGTGAGAACACACATCATCTCATTAACTTTTATTATGCTACAATGGGCAATCTAGTTGTCTCTACCTGGTGCAAAGCCATTGACTAATGCTACTTCCGAGGGTAGAATAGTTTGACATCAGAACACGTACGTTGTTTTATCAAGCGATTGGAATATGACTTAATGGGGTATCTAGATCAAAGGCGTCAAGGCACCAGATCCACCAAGTCATCATCAGCCACCACAACCCCAGACCCCATCAAAGAGCCACAACAACTGTCACTCAATGACAAAACAAACATGGTGTTCATCAACATGGTTGACATCCAAGGCCAACTCACAGACCAGACTGGGCCTTTCCCCATTGCCTCTAACAGAGGCAACAATTATGTTGTAATATTCTACACAGTTTATGCAAATCACATCAAGTCTTACCCAATCCAATCATGCCACTGAACTGAACTTCTTCATGCTTACAATGACGTGTATGCATACCTCCATATGCAAGGATATTGCCCACAGTTGCACAAACTTGACAATGAGTCCTCTCATGATGTGGAGGCATTCATCACCGAGAACAATGCCAGCTTCCAATATACCCCTCCAGAAATCCATCCAACCAACATTGCCAAACGAGCCATCTGAATCTGGAAAAACCATTTTGTTGCCATGCAAGCAGGTACAGCTAAATCTTACCGCCTCTCCAACTGGTACAAGAATTTAGAACAGACAGACATCAGCCCATGCACACAAAACCCAAATCTCTCTGTGCATGAAGCACTGGAAGGAATGTTTTCATTTGATGCAACACCAATCGCACCCATTGGAACCAAATGCATGATTCACATGAAGCCTGCCTATTGCCACACATGGGGCTACCATGCCATCAAAGTGTGGTATTTTCCCCCAGCACTCAACCACTATTGATGCATCAAAGCAGTCACCGATACTGGGGCTGTCCATCTAGCTGACACATTCACCTTTCTCCATCATACTCTGCCCACACCAACCATCAGCAATGCAGATTGCATTGCCAAAGCAATAAAAAATCTGGACAATACCATCAAAGGACATCCACCAACACAGCCAGACAAGTTAGAAGCCATTGCGCAAATCTGCAACCTCATAACTGGCATAGGCCCAACCCCAACCTCACAGGATACTGATGAAAATACAAACAAGACAGCATCACACACACAACAGGACAGAGCAAGTCAGACTGCCAATGGAATGTACTGTCACCCCCTCTCTCTTGTCAGAATCCTCAGACAGCTGTCCCACAATTATTCCTTTTGAACCGGATGAGAATCAACACAGCACAGATATTCCTCAGGCTCCAGTACCCACCTGATTTGCATTCTCAGGCATGACACATCATTGACTCTGTTTTTACGTCACCACACTCACACCTCTGCTGTGCTGTCACTGACAATGATACGGGTAAGCGTTGGAGTACTGCCACCTCATCAAACACCCAAACGACTCAAAAACATGGATCCACAGCTATGCAAACAAACTTAGTCATCTCACACAAGGCATTTGAGACATTCCTAGCACCAACACCATGTTTTTCATCTACAAACATGACATTCCACCAACACACCTCAAAGATATCACTTAGCACTGAATTGTAGTGAACTATCATCCACAAAAGAGAAAAAGAACACACTTGACTAACCATTGGTGGAGATCTTATTGATTACCCCTGGGCCATAGCCACACCAACCACTGACCTCACTACAGCCAAACTCCTGTTCAACTCAGTCATCTCCACACCAGGCGTGTGTTTCCTCACCATGGACATCAAAGATTTTTATCTGAACACACCCATGCAACGTCCCAAATTCATGCACCTCAAATATGACCTCCTTCCAAAAGAAATTGTAGATGCATATGGTCTGGCCCTAAAGGTCCTTGACAGTTGGGTATATGTCTGAATTGAAAAAGGAATGTATGGCCTCCTGCAGGTGGGACTCCTTGCCAACAAACTTTTTGCTATTCACCTCAATGCAGTTGGTTATTACTAGTGCCAATTTACACCAGGCCTCTGGTACCACAAATGGTGCCCGGCACCTTTAGCCTTGTTGTTGATGATTTTGGCATCAAAACTGTTGGGCTTACACATGCAAAGATCTCAAAGCAACACTTCAGAAATACTATAATGTCACCATAGACTGGACTGGCAAACTATTCTGTGGGATTTCTTTAGCCTGGAACTATTGTGACAAAACAGTCAACCTCTCCATGCCAGGGTAGACAAGGCACTCAAGCATTTTCAGCATGTACCTCCATCTCAACAACAACATGCACCATACAAAAGTGCCCCCATGCAGTTTGGAGGCTCAAAGCAATTCCCACTCACTGAAACAACTGCCTCACTTACCCTAAACCAAATCAAGCACATTCAGCAAGTTGTGGGGACCTTACTTTATTACTTACAGGCTGTGGATCCTACATTGACAGCAGCCCTCACCGCATTAGCATCTCAACAATCACAGGGCACCAAAGCAGTCATGGACGCATGCAAACAACTACTCAATTATGTAGCCACCCACCCCAATGCAATGATCCGATACTGTGCCAGTGACATGATACTTGCCCTTGACACAGACGGCTTGTACTTGTCAGAGCATGCAGGCAAGAGCCTAGTGGCGGCATACATGTATCTTACCAAGTGTGACGAGCCTGATTTCCACAACAGTGCTCTTCTTGTGCTGTCAGCTATCATAAAATACATCATGGCTTCTGCCTCCAAATCCAAACTGGCAGCACTGTTCTATGGCTGCAACAAGGCCATCCCTTTACACACTGCCCTGGAAGAAATGGGACATCCCCAACCCAGCCCAACACCTGTCACAACAGATAATTCAACTGCGGTCGGTGTCACCATGCAAATGATGCTGCCCAAAGCATCAAAAGCTATGGACATGTGCTTCCAGTGGTTAATATTTCATCGTGCGCAACAACTTTTCCATTTTCTCTGGGAAAAAATCCAGCTTAATTATGCTGACTACCCCAGCAAACATCATTTGCCAGCCCAACACATCAAAATGCAATCCCAATACATACAAGATACCATCCCAGCCCAGTGAACCCTCACTGATCCACATATTCCTAGATCCCTAGTCCACACCTTCTACTGCCCTTAGTACTGGCAAGGGTGTGCTGATCTACATCCACCAGGCATCCACACACCTGTGGTTACACATGGCACCAATCATGACTATCAGCGCTAAGGTACCAGTAAACCATGGCATACCTAGACTGGACTACCCCTTATCGTGACTATAGAAATGTCTGTAGACACAGCCATAATCTTAGTAACGTCATGACCATGAGATATTGGTTCACTGTTTTGTCTCATTCTTAGCACTAACTCTCTGGTATATCACAGGGTGAAGTATCATTTTTGGAGCCCAATATTTTTTGTCTCAGGGGACTATTTCGTTTGAGTAATTCCAAAATAATCTTACAAAGAATTTTGTTGTTTAGTCAAGTGTCACAGAAAAAAATGCTCTGTATCCTGCACTGAGATAAGGAGACATTATGTGAACTCTTGAGTTATTTGACCCCCTTTTGAACAAACTTTAACTCATCATTCTTTTGAAAAAGGTAAAAAGCTACTTGTACCTCTCACACTTTTAAAGGTCAGTTTTTTTACTTTTCAACCTTTAGGAAAAGGGAGACATTATGTGAACTCTTGAGTTATTCAACCCCCTTTTGCACAAACTTTAACTCATCATTCTTTTGAAAAAAGGTAAAAAGCTACTTGTACCTCTCAAACTTTTAAAGGCCAGTCTTTTTACTTTTCAACCCTTTAAGAAAAGGATAAAACTATTTTACTTTTAATTTTTACTTGTGATACTGGATAACATGCTACTACTCTAACTTAATTCATTGCTATAAGCTCATTACACTATTGTCAGGTGAAAATCATTTCTTCAACAAACATTTTAAGACCTCAGAACTAAATTTGTTCTTACTTTATATCAATCAATGACAATAAATCAATATCTGCATAACTATATAAGAACACACACAGATTGTTTCTTCATCTTTATGTTCAAATAATTGTTAGAATACAAGTAGCATTCAGAAGCCATGCTGCAGTTCAAAACAATGCTAGATAGAGAGTAATACAAACCAATAATACTGATTCATATGCCCAAAAGTATCTACTAAATAAATTGGTGATACAGCCGCATGAACTTTCTTCAATTTTGGCCAATGTGTAATGATCTCACCGATTTTTGGAGAGGAATATAGCAACTAAAATAAAAAATAAAAAATACAGACCATAGATAGTATTGCATTACTATCCTTTTACTATGCCTCCTCTTTTCCCCGCCAATACAGTTTAGGGGGAGGAGGCATGGTAGCCTCTTGTCCACTGACCGCCCACCTTTATGATGCCCAAACCATAGCAAACCACCCTCCCTCTCCAACTGCAATCTCAGTATTTACTTTGAATGGAGGCTTGGGGATTTGGAAAGGGGACTGCAGAGTTTCATCATGATTGATTTATCAAATTTGCGGACAGCATTCCACTTGCACTTCAATGATTGCAGAAACCTATGCAATCACTGATGTGATTGCAGTAGTACTGTGTGATCGCTTTTGCAAATTGAGCGGCTTATAACTAAAAGTGTAATTATTTATGTTTACATTTGAACAACTTATAAAAGTAAATCAGTTTCTTTTTGTTAATCTAAATATATTAGTTTACAGTCTAAAACTTTAAATTTGCTCTCCTGTCATGGAGAACAAAACAAGCCACAAGATTGTCTGATGCCATGTTCAGCAGACGTAACAATCCGCCAAACCCATGCAATGTCCTTGCAAGCAGCAATCCAATGCTACAACAAATACGGCGAACATCACATGTGCACTCATTGTTTGCAGTAGCAATGCCATTGATCGGAAGAAGCCATTCCACAGAGAGCTCCAGACAAATTACAATGTACATGTATGTAAGCCCACCAAAAAAACAAGGTGATGTGTGGTGATGTGTGGTGAGATACGCGACAATCAGCCATGACTTTTGAACCACAGCAAGTTACCAAGAGCTCAGCATATGAGGATGTTGGTCCCGCAATGGAGAATCTATTCATTTGGAATTTATGTGGAGAAACTGGGATTCAAGGCCTGAAAACACAAAATGTCCAGAAAATGGGTGAGATTTTGTATGATGAGACAACCTCACTGATTTCCTTGTTCACTGATTTATATGGTAGCTACACATTCTGTATGTACAAGCTTTACCAGTTCTGTTTGTTGCATTAAGACATAGATATTGTCCAAACTCAATTTGAACCAACATAAATAACTGTATTTTAATTATGATTTTTTGGAAGGGAAATAAAACAGAGCTCATTATGTTGCATCTAATGCATCATTTCTACAAACCAAGCTATTTAAGAAGACCAAAAAATACTTTTACTTTTAAAGGTGTTGAAATTGGTAAACTAAATCTTTTTACTTACAAAAAGTAATAAAAATAAAACTTCAACTTTAAAGTTTGTCTTTTTATCTCTGATCTCAAACAAAAAATAACTATTCACACCTTTTGTGAAATGTAATCAGATGATGCTCTGCTTGTGGCTGTTAGATTTGTGGCATGTATTGTTGATTCACCTTGCCCTTGCATTACTTCCACTTCCCCTCCCACTTCTTTCCTCCTCACAAAGAACTCTCTGCCATCCTTTCTTTTCCTCTGGATCTCCTTCCTAGGACTTCCCATCAGCAGAAGCCATTACACACTTGCAAGAATTGTGACCCCTTGCATTGGCATGGCCTAAAACATTGACATCTTTTTCCCTAAAAGAAAGCTCCTTCAATAACCCATAGTGTGGGACTACAGGTTGACTTTCTGTGCCTGCATCACAAAACTCTCCATCAACAATGCCTTGATGTATTCATTTTGCTGATGGGCAGTGACAATGGTGGCACCTGGTTCAGGTTGGATGGATGGGTTGTTTACATTCCTGAAGTATGGTAAAGTTAAAATGAATTCAACAGATAAGTTTCATGAAATATGCATGTTGTAAAATCACCATAGTTCCTTGACATAGGCCACTTATCTATTTAGATATTTAGGCTATACTTCTACTGTTTATGTAGAACAGAGG
>JALLPD010002095.1:0-10744 GCA_036940065.1 Cyclotella cf. meneghiniana | reverse complement strand
CTGTTGTTTCAGATTCATAATTTCCCCAAGTGATGTCATCGATGGTATTGACACTGGATGCGCACATCTTGCAATGGCTGCTTGGCTATGGTGACAGTCTCAAAAACTGTGTGTCCTAATGTATTTGAGAATGTCATCATGATGATTTTTGCTTTGCCCGTAGAATTTGTACTGATTCCTAACAGGGAGGATTAAATTCTGCAAAATGATTAAATTACAAAATCTCATCCTTTTTCAAAATCTCATCCTTGTGCAGAATTTAAGCCAAATGGCTTAAACTCTGCAAAAGAATGAGATTTTGTAATTTAATCCTTTTGCAGAATTTAATCTTTCCTATTTAGGAATCAGTACAGATTCTACTGATGATACAAAAATCAGCTTTTTACAAAATCATGGCCATTTGGCTTGAATTCTGTGAAAGGATGAGATTTTGTAAATTTTATCCTATTACAGAAATCTATCCTTTTGCAATATCTAATCCTTTTAATTTCCAGACTTTCTTAGTACTTCATTACACAAATGAATTCAAACCTCACAGTTCAGAGTGCAGCAATGGGCATGCTCTATCAAGCAAGACCACACAGCCACACCACCAAGCTGCCTTATTAATTGCCAACCATGGTCAAAACTGGCAATTGGTACAAGGCCGACAACGAAAAGCTTGAAGGCCTCCTCTCACAAAGAGGCAACGGCATCACTACAAACAGAGACAAGGCCAACATCGATTGAATTGCTGTACACTGGCCACATCGCGTCAAAACACCGGCCACTCGGAAATCCTTTGCAGCATTGCTTCGCACAAAGCTCGAGAAGTTTGAAGTCCTAGGAGCTGTGACTGGAAAGAGAGGTGAGTGAACTATTTTTTTTTCATTTGTTTTTTCCACAACTGATCATTGCTGTTCTCAGTCCAAAATAAGGAATATCCCACTGCCTTCAAAGACAGCTCAGAGGATGACAAGTCCTACGATGAATCCTCTCAATCAGACATCTCTCTTGGTTCCAACGACACCAATATCAATGAAGAAGAGATTGGAGACATCGTTGAAGATGCAGCCACCATGCCTACCCCAAAGAGGTCTACCATTGCTGGCAATACGGCTAGTATGGCCACTACCAAGAAGAAGGGCAAGACTTCAGGCAATGCAGTTCTCCAACTTGCTGAGCACTTGGCCAAGACCATGATTGGGAATGGTAATGTTTTTACCTACCGCTGCCCAAAGGTGATGTTCACCTGCAGGGATGGGAACCGAGATGCAGCTGTACTCAAGTTCCACACCCCTCTTCCCAAGCAGTACCTCAGGCACTGCAAGGTTTTGGATGGTGGCACCTCACTTTTGATCCTCTTTGGTTATCCCAAGGTTTTTTCAAGTTAGAGGTGCCACAAGAAGTTGCTTGCAACTCAGGGGGTTGCATGTGATATCAACTCCAGACATGTGCTTGCCTGCTCCAGCCAAGTCACTCACTTTGTCATGTCCAATTATGATGAGGGTGCAGACAAGACTGATGGGGAGCCTCATGTCTGCAAATTTCCCTTCAAGTGTCCTGAAGGAGATGTGGCCTCAGAAGACATCATGTGGCTTAATTGGCCAACTGATTGCAATGTTCCCTACAAGGGTGCAGAGCACAAGCAATTCCTCACGATCATGGCCATCAAGTTGAATTCTGTTAATGTATGCTGTCCAGCATGGAGAACATCAAGAGGTTTTGCTTTCTGATAGTGAGAGTGAGAGCGAGTACCCCCAAAACAATGGTCAAGCTAATGGTGATGGCAAAATGCTTCCTTGATTTGAAACTGTATTGTTTTTGACATTATTTGAAAAAATATTGAGCTATCAGTTTGTTCAGGTAATATAAAACTGTATTGTATATGGCACTCTTAATGTTTTTTTTGTAACATCATCTTATTCAAAGCAATGATCAAAACAGGCAATGATGATGATGGTATGGAGGATGAGTAAAAAGCCACATGTGTTTGACATTTTTTTAAATTATAGTGTATTAGATTGAAATTGTTCTAGATAAAATGGAATGAAGCTCTTAAAGTATTGATTATTGTAATATCATCTAATTTCCCTCACCTTCAATGTAGCTTAATTCTAACATTTACTATAGATTATGATGGTTCTCAAAGAATTTCTTTTATGGAAAAGAAAAAAATCTTTTTGGAAAATGTCAATCTTTTGCAATTTTAATTTTAGTATTTTCAATGCTAGGAAATATAATTTTACCAAGTTTTGCTTGAATACACTTTTCATGTTTTGTTATCTGACATACCCAATGTTTATAATGATAGTTAAAGCAATAACCAAGTTTGGTCTTGGGAAGAATTGTAAAAAGGAGTGGATAGTGAGAAATGATAATTGAAAAAATATCATCATAATTAAGCAAGCAAAACTAGGAGAGTTCAATTTGATTCAGTTTTAGTGATTGTACACCTTGTGTCATCCATCCTTTCAAGTTTTTCCTTTATATGACCAGCATCTGGAAATACCATGTGCCACAAACTGGCATATTTTGCCATTATTATCCCTTATACCTTTTGTTATCCTGCTATGCATGTCAGTTGTTTTTTGATTGCCTCTGTATCCTCAATCTGCCGATAAGGCTGTTACCATCTATGGCTACAGCCTATCCTTCACAAGGTATGATTGTGGATTGTATCTCCCCATACACCCAATTGTTCATTGTTTTCTGCTGTCACAAGTTTTCATTCAATGCAGCAATGCTTTTTTTAATCTAGAGAAGGGGATAATTTTGATATTATTGGTGGTGGCATTTTTCTCCTTCAATATGAATAATTAAAAATCCTTAAATTTCCCTCACATGATTAAGTCATCAAATCAGATATCATTTTCTGATGACCACTTGTGGAGATATGAGGGCCTTTTGTATTGAAACAAAATGAAAAAAGTATGAATTGGAGATCATTTGGTTGTGTGGAGATGGTTCATGTTGGAGGGATTGCAATTTTTTACAAAAGATGTCATGAAGCAAGCAACAGATGATGGGGATGAGTTTGTCATGGTTGTAGTTGAAGTTGGACACTGTCATAAGAAAAGCAAAAATTATGTTAGCCAAGGACTGAGTAATTTCTTAGATGCCTGTGTTATCTTTTTTCCATTTTTACTCTAGTTTGGAGTTGAGGGAAAGTAGGATCTAACTCAAAGATAAAAGAATTCATCAGTTTCAGTAAAATTTAGTCTTGGTTTGAAATTTTTTTAATAGTGCTAATACTGGATGACTGACAAAAACTGTATCAAAGTTTAGGGACCATATCAGGGTCCTCTAAACACTCTCATTGTCAGTGATGATAACGGTACTGAGCTTTAGAAAAGGAGTTTACCAACACATCCAGTATTCTAAGCTAGAGTTATGATGCCTCGCAAAATGTTTGGGTATGACACTTCTGTGTCCATATTATGCACAGCCCCCTAAAAGTCTTCATTCATTCTGTTTTGCCTATTTTCTACATTTTTTACTGTACAATTGCACATGACAACAGTAATAATGTTCAACTCTTGTCAATTGACCACTAGCTCTCTTGTGTTCTCTTGTCATGAATTCTTCCTCTGTAACTGCACCATCCACTGATTCACCATTATTTTTTGTTCATTGCTTTCCAATGCAAGATTCCCCGCATCACCATGAGCATGGGCATTTGACGACAGCTGTTTTGCACACTTCCACAATTTGACCAAAATTCATTGACTTTTAGCATTCCTATCAAACAATGATGTCACCATTAATGATGATTCCCCCCTGAACTACATGGTTTCAGGTGGCTGTGTTCCCTTCACAATGTCATTCCATAATGCCCTATTGCAAATAAATCAGCCAGTGCAAAGATGATGGCAGCAAGAAACAATCAAAAATCAATAATTGACAAAGAGGTATGTGTGGCAGGGGCTGCAATGTCCAACAAATTCATCTAGGCTGGTTTTCCACATGTGTTGTTGAAAGATTAACTTAGGGAGTGCACTGATATGTCAGATAAAGTAAGATTTTTTCATGTGTATGTCACATATTTTCAATCGACTCCAACTTTGTGATCACACGTTTTAAACGGACATCACTCAACTCTTACTCCCCGTCACCAAAAAATGATTCATTGATCTCTCCAAAACTCAACACTTGCTTCTCAAATGTTGTCCTCTGCACAAATTGTTCACAATTTTTATGATGCAGTTATGTGAGAGCAATATCAAGAAATGCAACTGCATCATCCATTTTTCACCATGTATCCTAGTATTGCTGCAAAGTGAGAATCATGCAGCAGAAAAATTTGCTGACAACCATGGTGACAACCAGATCACCAAACCCAGTTCAAAAGGACTAACTGACTCCTTCATTTGAAAATTCTTTGTATGGAATTATCAATTGGTCCAATCAAGGCAAGGTGACCTGACCCTTCATTTGTCAAGCAAAAACTTTCCTTTAATAAACACTCACTTTTACCCAAACTTGAATAGCATAAGTCTCCAAACTTGCACTCAGGGAAGGAAAAAGGTAATTTTCAACCCTGCCAGCTCTAGCATCTCACTCCCTCCATCTTTATTGAATTTAAGAGGCAGGGAGTAAAGTTTAGTGAAAAAACAAGGTGCGTTGATTGAAATACATCATTCATAATGTCTTAAAATCCTCACCTTTTTGTTCCATCTTTCCCGATGCAGCTACAGACATGCAATAATCAACTGAAAAAGAGGGGACATCAAGGCCACATGTGGGATTGGTTCTGTCGTTGTTATCAAATATCAACAGCAAAAAATGGTTCATAGAGGAAGGAGGAGAGTTCTTTTTTTGTTATAGATAGAGTGCCACAGCAGCAGTTTGGATGGGCTTCTTCCAACATTGCATTAGTCAACCAGCAAGCTGTCTATATCATAATTGTTTCATAATGAACGTAATATGAAAATTCCCCTCAAAATTTTCCTCTGATTCTCATGAAACTTGGGGATCTTGTTGGGATGACATTCATTAAGATCATATATATCCTCATGTCAACATTTCGTCCAGCACATTACTTTTAACAATTTTTTTTCTAAACTTGGACATCAGGACTTGTGAGTGCACTATTGACTAACTATGAATGACTGGATTTGGCACATGTGCATGTATTTTTTGGCTCTTGACCTATCGGCACATTGATACGAGTTCATATGTGTGTAAAGTATTTTTATCACATACACAAACAAACTGACCTTTTTAGGAATTCTTTCGAGAGTTCAGGGCACCAACTTGTGACTGAAATAGTGGCCTCAAAGAATTACCAGTCTGTCCAAAATGCACCTGTTTTAGAGTCCCAATCTGTCTATACACTTCAAATTAGTTCAGTTTTAAATGTATTTCAACGTCACAAAACAAATATATATATATATATATATATTTGTTTTGTGACGTTGAAATACATTTAAAACTGAACTAATTTGAAGTGTATAGACAGATTGGGACTCTAAAACAGGTGCATTTTGGACAGACTGGTAATTCTTTGAGGCCACTATTTCAGTCACAAGTTGGTGCCCTGAACTCTCGAAAGAATTCCTAAAAAGGTCAGTTTGTTTGTGTATGTGATAAAAATACTTTACACACATATGAACTCGTATCAATGTGCCGATAGGTCAAGAGCCAAAAAATACATGCACATGTGCCAAATCCAGTCATTCATAGTTAGTCAATAGTGCACTCACAAGTCCTGATGTCCAAGTTTAGAAAAAAAATTGTTAAAAGTAATGTGCTGGACGAAATGTTGACATGAGGATATATATGATCTTAATGAATGTCATCCCAACAAGATCCCCAAGTTTCATGAGAATCAGAGGAAAATTTTGAGGGGAATTTTCATATTACGTTCATTATGAAACAATTATGATATAGACAGCTTGCTGGTTGACTAATGCAATGTTGGAAGAAGCCCATCCAAACTGCTGCTGTGGCACTCTATCTATAACAAAAAAAGAACTCTCCTCCTTCCTCTATGAACCATTTTTTGCTGTTGATATTTGATAACAACGACAGAACCAATCCCACATGTGGCCTTGATGTCCCCTCTTTTTCAGTTGATTATTGCATGTCTGTAGCTGCATCGGGAAAGATGGAACAAAAAGGTGAGGATTTTAAGACATTATGAATGATGTATTTCAATCAACGCACCTTGTTTTTTCACTAAACTTTACTCCCTGCCTCTTAAATTCAATAAAGATGGAGGGAGTGAGATGCTAGAGCTGGCAGGGTTGAAAATTACCTTTTTCCTTCCCTGAGTGCAAGTTTGGAGACTTATGCTATTCAAGTTTGGGTAAAAGTGAGTGTTTATTAAAGGAAAGTTTTTGCTTGACAAATGAAGGGTCAGGTCACCTTGCCTTGATTGGACCAATTGATAATTCCATACAAAGAATTTTCAAATGAAGGAGTCAGTTAGTCCTTTTGAACTGGGTTTGGTGATCTGGTTGTCACCATGGTTGTCAGCAAATTTTTCTGCTGCATGATTCTCACTTTGCAGCAATACTAGGATACATGGTGAAAAATGGATGATGCAGTTGCATTTCTTGATATTGCTCTCACATAACTGCATCATAAAAATTGTGAACAATTTGTGCAGAGGACAACATTTGAGAAGCAAGTGTTGAGTTTTGGAGAGATCAATGAATCATTTTTTGGTGACGGGGAGTAAGAGTTGAGTGATGTCCGTTTAAAACGTGTGATCACAAAGTTGGAGTCGATTGAAAATATGTGACATACACATGAAAAAATCTTACTTTATCTGACATATCAGTGCACTCCCTAAGTTAATCTTTCAACAACACATGTGGAAAACCAGCCTAGATGAATTTGTTGGACATTGCAGCCCCTGCCACACATACCTCTTTGTCAATTATTGATTTTTGATTGTTTCTTGCTGCCATCATCTTTGCACTGGCTGATTTATTTGCAATAGGGCATTATGGAATGACATTGTGAAGGGAACACAGCCACCTGAAACCATGTAGTTCAGGGGGGAATCATCATTAATGGTGACATCATTGTTTGATAGGAATGCTAAAAGTCAATGAATTTTGGTCAAATTGTGGAAGTGTGCAAAACAGCTGTCGTCAAATGCCCATGCTCATGGTGATGCGGGGAATCTTGCATTGGAAAGCAATGAACAAAAAATAATGGTGAATCAGTGGATGGTGCAGTTACAGAGGAAGAATTCATGACAAGAGAACACAAGAGAGCTAGTGGTCAATTGACAAGAGTTGAACATTATTACTGTTGTCATGTGCAATTGTACAGTAAAAAATGTAGAAAATAGGCAAAACAGAATGAATGAAGACTTTTAGGGGGCTGTGCATAATATGGACACAGAAGTGTCATACCCAAACATTTTGCGAGGCATCATAACTCTAGCTTAGAATACTGGATGTGTTGGTAAACTCCTTTTCTAAAGCTCAGTACCGTTATCATCACTGACAATGAGAGTGTTTAGAGGACCCTGATATGGTCCCTAAACTTTGATACAGTTTTTGTCAGTCATCCAGTATTAGCACTATTAAAAAAATTTCAAACCAAGACTAAATTTTACTGAAACTGATGAATTCTTTTATCTTTGAGTTAGATCCTACTTTCCCTCAACTCCAAACTAGAGTAAAAATGGAAAAAAGATAACACAGGCATCTAAGAAATTACTCAGTCCTTGGCTAACATAATTTTTGCTTTTCTTATGACAGTGTCCAACTTCAACTACAACCATGACAAACTCATCCCCATCATCTGTTGCTTGCTTCATGACATCTTTTGTAAAAAATTGCAATCCCTCCAACATGAACCATCTCCACACAACCAAATGATCTCCAATTCATACTTTTTTCATTTTGTTTCAATACAAAAGGCCCTCATATCTCCACAAGTGGTCATCAGAAAATGATATCTGATTTGATGACTTAATCATGTGAGGGAAATTTAAGGATTTTTAATTATTCATATTGAAGGAGAAAAATGCCACCACCAATAATATCAAAATTATCCCCTTCTCTAGATTAAAAAAAGCATTGCTGCATTGAATGAAAACTTGTGACAGCAGAAAACAATGAACAATTGGGTGTATGGGGAGATACAATCCACAATCATACCTTGTGAAGGATAGGCTGTAGCCATAGATGGTAACAGCCTTATCGGCAGATTGAGGATACAGAGGCAATCAAAAAACAACTGACATGCATAGCAGGATAACAAAAGGTATAAGGGATAATAATGGCAAAATATGCCAGTTTGTGGCACATGGTATTTCCAGATGCTGGTCATATAAAGGAAAAACTTGAAAGGATGGATGACACAAGGTGTACAATCACTAAAACTGAATCAAATTGAACTCTCCTAGTTTTGCTTGCTTAATTATGATGATATTTTTTCAATTATCATTTCTCACTATCCACTCCTTTTTACAATTCTTCCCAAGACCAAACTTGGTTATTGCTTTAACTATCATTATAAACATTGGGTATGTCAGATAACAAAACATGAAAAGTGTATTCAAGCAAAACTTGGTAAAATTATATTTCCTAGCATTGAAAATACTAAAATTAAAATTGCAAAAGATTGACATTTTCCAAAAAGATTTTTTTCTTTTCCATAAAAGAAATTCTTTGAGAACCATCATAATCTATAGTAAATGTTAGAATTAAGCTACATTGAAGGTGAGGGAAATTAGATGATATTACAATAATCAATACTTTAAGAGCTTCATTCCATTTTATCTAGAACAATTTCAATCTAATACACTATAATTTAAAAAAATGTCAAACACATGTGGCTTTTTACTCATCCTCCATACCATCATCATCATTGCCTGTTTTGATCATTGCTTTGAATAAGATGATGTTACAAAAAAAACATTAAGAGTGCCATATACAATACAGTTTTATATTACCTGAACAAACTGATAGCTCAATATTTTTTCAAATAATGTCAAAAACAATACAGTTTCAAATCAAGGAAGCATTTTGCCATCACCATTAGCTTGACCATTGTTTTGGGGGTACTCGCTCTCACTCTCACTATCAGAAAGCAAAACCTCTTGATGTTCTCCATGCTGGACAGCATACATTAACAGAATTCAACTTGATGGCCATGATCGTGAGGAATTGCTTGTGCTCTGCACCCTTGTAGGGAACATTGCAATCAGTTGGCCAATTAAGCCACATGATGTCTTCTGAGGCCACATCTCCTTCAGGACACTTGAAGGGAAATTTGCAGACATGAGGCTCCCCATCAGTCTTGTCTGCACCCTCATCATAATTGGACATGACAAAGTGAGTGACTTGGCTGGAGCAGGCAAGCACATGTCTGGAGTTGATATCACATGCAACCCCCTGAGTTGCAAGCAACTTCTTGTGGCACCTCTAACTTGAAAAAACCTTGGGATAACCAAAGAGGATCAAAAGTGAGGTGCCACCATCCAAAACCTTGCAGTGCCTGAGGTACTGCTTGGGAAGAGGGGTGTGGAACTTGAGTACAGCTGCATCTCGGTTCCCATCCCTGCAGGTGAACATCACCTTTGGGCAGCGGTAGGTAAAAACATTACCATTCCCAATCATGGTCTTGGCCAAGTGCTCAGCAAGTTGGAGAACTGCATTGCCTGAAGTCTTGCCCTTCTTCTTGGTAGTGGCCATACTAGCCGTATTGCCAGCAATGGTAGACCTCTTTGGGGTAGGCATGGTGGCTGCATCTTCAACGATGTCTCCAATCTCTTCTTCATTGATATTGGTGTCGTTGGAACCAAGAGAGATGTCTGATTGAGAGGATTCATCGTAGGACTTGTCATCCTCTGAGCTGTCTTTGAAGGCAGTGGGATATTCCTTATTTTGGACTGAGAACAGCAATGATCAGTTGTGGAAAAAACAAATGAAAAAAAAATAGTTCACTCACCTCTCTTTCCAGTCACAGCTCCTAGGACTTCAAACTTCTCGAGCTTTGTGCGAAGCAATGCTGCAAAGGATTTCCGAGTGGCCGGTGTTTTGACGCGATGTGGCCAGTGTACAGCAATTCAATCGATGTTGGCCTTGTCTCTGTTTGTAGTGATGCCGTTGCCTCTTTGTGAGAGGAGGCCTTCAAGCTTTTCGTTGTCGGCCTTGTACCAATTGCCAGTTTTGACCATGGTTGGCAATTAATAAGGCAGCTTGGTGGTGTGGCTGTGTGGTCTTGCTTGATAGAGCATGCCCATTGCTGCACTCTGAACTGTGAGGTTTGAATTCATTTGTGTAATGAAGTACTAAGAAAGTCTGGAAATTAAAAGGATTAGATATTGCAAAAGGATAGATTTCTGTAATAGGATAAAATTTACAAAATCTCATCCTTTCACAGAATTCAAGCCAAATGGCCATGATTTTGTAAAAAGCTGATTTTTGTATCATCAGTAGAATCTGTACTGATTCCTAAATAGGAAAGATTAAATTCTGCAAAAGGATTAAATTACAAAATCTCATTCTTTTGCAGAGTTTAAGCCATTTGGCTTAAATTCTGCACAAGGATGAGATTTTGAAAAAGGATGAGATTTTGTAATTTAATCATTTTGCAGAATTTAATCCTCCCTGTTAGGAATCAGTACAAATTCTACGGGCAAAGCAAAAATCATCATGATGACATTCTCAAATACATTAGGACACACAGTTTTTGAGACTGTCACCATAGCCAAGCAGCCATTGCAAGATGTGCGCATCCAGTGTCAATACCATCGATGACATCACTTGGGGAAATTATGAATCTGAAACAACAG
>JALLPD010002094.1:0-10756 GCA_036940065.1 Cyclotella cf. meneghiniana | reverse complement strand
TCAAGACCTCCTGGTCTTGCCAGATGTCTTGGTCTTAATCCCTGGGAGTACCATGTTGTTCTTAGTACTTGGGACGATAGGTATCTAAAGGATACCTTCAATTTGTAGGGTGTTCTTGTGCCCCAAGCTTAGTCTCCAATTGTGGGGGCGAGTGAAGTGAGCCAAGTATCAACATACTCCTTATGTAGATCTCCCATTTAGAAAAAAAATACGAACCTGTAAAAGATCCATTTTCCAAGGATCCAAATCTTCAAAGATATGATTTTGTCAAAACATGCCGGAACTATGTAGAAACCTACACATGATCATTAAGCCTTTTAAAAAGATCAAACCAGGGATGTGTAGACTCTACACAACCCTTGATTATGTCTTTAGTTCAAACATACTAGAGTTGTGCAGAAACCTACTCACTTATCATGTAATTTACATGATACAAACTTGCAAACTAGCACTCATCAGTCCTCAGTTTCAATGTGTCAAAATAGCTCATTAAGACAATTCCCAATCTCCTGAATATCTACTTCTACTCTTCACTGCATACTACATAAAAATATCTACCAGAAAATGGCTTAGGTCAGGTTGAAAGAAGAGTTCTTCACAAGAACTGGGAGCCAGCAATGTTCTCTATGCAAGTGGGCAACTCAGGAAGAAGTATTCTTCTCAGTTGCTGAAGTGACATGATTGCAGTGTGCTTCAATGCTCATTGTGATGTGACTCATTCCACATAGTCGCTTACTTGGATCATACCTACAAGAACAAGCTTCAGAGGAGATGATTCAAAGGAAGAAGATGAATAGCAAGTTCAAGAGGAGGGTTAGTCTTTACAAGAGAAAGAATTGATGCAGTGATATTGCTTACAGTAGCAATTTTCTTTGTGATATTGAAGATATAGTGCAAAACACTAAAAATTAGCCCAATGAGCTGTCACATAGACATAGGAAGCAAACTATGGGTCCCCAAACCACTCCAATGATATAGATGACTAATGACATGTTGTTTTACCTTACTGTAATCTTATGTGGTGTTGGAGTGGTTCTGTAGAGGGTATTCTATGGTGCACCCATATAATGGTAGTTTGTTACACCAGTGTACCAATTTAAAAAACAACAAAGAGATATAAGCTAGTGAATATCATGCATTTATTGTATGATGGTAAGACCTTTCTGTACATAAAGTGTACATACATCGTTATCTATAGTTACACAGGTAGTTTCAATGTGATACTGGCAGCATGATTAAAAATTATCATAAGATACTAACATGTTAAAATCATGAAATCAATGAAAAATTCACAAGTCTTACTCAAGGAGAAGGTCATGCTGTTGTGCAACTAACTACCAACTACTTTAGAACAAATATTTATTACTCTAAAAATATATGTTAATTACTAGGAACAGTGCCTCATAAAAAATATGACTTAGTTTCATACAAACAAATATATATTAAGCCTGTGGCCAACCTAATCTTTAAACTTTTTGAGGAGAGGGGGGTTCAATTCAGCAATGCAATCGTTCGTACAATCATACTCAGTTTAAAAAACACTACTAAATAATCGAGTCCAAGATGAGGAACAACTTTCTTGGAATGTATTTGCAATAGCATCATCTGGTGCCTGTTTTTCCTGTTCACTCTCCCTCCTTTGTATTCTGAAAGTGCCAAGTATCAGGTATGACAAATCAAGCATGAAAAATGAGAGACTTGATACATGGATAGGACAGCAATTTCAGAATGGTTAAATAATCAAGCTGCTGAAAAAGATAAAAATGGAGTCATGTATAACCTCAACTCTTTCTGAACCCTGTATTCTATTGTTTTTGATGTGTGATGTGGAGAGGATGACAGTAGTGTCTCAGATTCAGTGTGTGGACTGGTATATCACTGTTTATCTTATGGGGGAATTCTTTGATTGAAAAAAGTAATGAGCTCCTGAAAAAGTAATGCAAAAAATGAGAAGGAATCCTTCTTTTCTTGCCTTTCTTGACACTGTTTTCTATTGCTGTTTGCTTGGGGGGTAGGGAGGATGAATGTGGTGTCTCCAGTATAGTCCTGTCTCAGAAGAATCGGGCAAGTCATGGTCAATATGCTCATTGTGATTGCCGATGATACCCATTTTCTAAGTGAATTGTGGGTACAGAAAAAGTCGAATTTCCACCCATGCTGCGGCATGCAACAGGGCAGACATCCATGAAGACTTCTAGTGGAGTCCAGGGTTGATTATGTACATCTACTTCTGCAATGATGTCATGACCTCTGGTATCCAAATCAGGATGGTTCATCTCTCCATAGAATCCAGCAGGACCATCCTCACAGGAAATGTGGCACAAGGACAATCTATGGCCAAAATGGGAGAATGATAGTTCGTTACTTTCATTCTATCCATGTTTGATTTGATGGTTTGTTGTATCATTTGATGTGTGAAATATTCTCATGTGATGTCAGCATGTGCATGGGTACTGTGGCATGGTATTGATCCAAACAAGTGGAGCATCATGAATGAATATAATATGAGGCATATATAATCTTGCTATCTAAACTGGTTTAATGTGTCTTGCCTGAAAACATTTGAATTGTTGGCAACATTGCATCACAATGAACAATTGTTGGCTGACAATGTTTTCATATTTGAGGAAGCCATTTCGGCATGTCACCAAATCAAGTATTCTTGGTTGCCTGTCCAAATTTAGTAGGGATGACAGACAAACAGTCCTTTCTTATGACTGATATTTTTAGTGTTGGGCAGCCCCTACTATGTACACCTACCAGTTTGACATCAGTGGAGAAGGAAAGATTTGCAAAGTTGTAATAATACTCCTAAGATTATTGTATGCAAATACCTGTACCACAACAGTAGATAGCATGTGACTCACACTAATGCAGGTCTGATATTTCTTTCATGCAACATTTGAAACTGTTCCACAGTGCTATAAAGCATGCTCACTATCTAATTTAAATCATTGATATTTATTTGCACCTTGAACTTGATACTTACAGTTCATTGTCAATCTTGTTCCAAGATATTAAATGACAAAACAACTTAGGACAAATCTTTAACATATTTTAGAGATTCCTGTCACTTTTTTAATGATGATTGCTCAAATTTATCAGATATTAAGTTTCATTCCACTATGATTGAATTCACTCAAGGCCCAAATGAATGTTACCAGACAGGCTTGCTCAGAATAACTTTGTTTTCTTGCTTTGTTTGCCTCACAAACGGGGTGTGCCATATTCTAGAAGCCCGTTTGGGACCTTTGCAGTTTTCGCGCCAAAACATCAGATTTTCTACGAACATCGAGTTCTCACTGAAAACCCCATTATTTCCAAACGCATCGCTGCTTCGATTCCATTGGCAGCGCTTTGATCGACGGAGATTTTGAGGAATTAGATAACAAGCAAGTCAATAAACCATTCTCTTAGATTCATTTGTATTAGCATTTGAGCTGTTATTTGGCTTCAAATCATCGAACAGCTCGCTTTGCTTTTGGATCTTTCCGCGTTAAAATTCTTTTTATTACGACGACTCGATTGCAAACGTTTGGTTTGAACAATTAAAGAACGACTTGCTTTACTATCTCTCTTGTCTTTTGTCATCGTGCATTTGTTTCCCTTTCTCTTGACATGAAAAAATTTTCCCGTCTCAAACAAATTGATTGAGCGAGCTCTCAGTGAGAATTTAAGAGAATCACTGTTGGGGACGACCGGGGAAATTCGATTCATTACCGAGCAAGGGGCCAAGGTTACGCTTGTTGCGAATTCTCGATCGATTTATTCAGTTTCAGGCATGCAGACTCTTTGTTCTGAAGGGGGGGATGTTGAGGCTATCGTTTTTCAAATCCAGCGGCCCTTGTCTGAGGCTGAAATGCCTGCTTTCAACTGCCATGGTCCGACATAATGTTGGGAGGGGATCTGAAAGGGGAACCTAACATAGCTTTTCTATGCTTTGGGGTAATGAACCTTGACGACCCAGGTGACTAGACTTCAACGCCTAGCTTTCATCCCTTAAAATCCAAAATGCTTTGCAAAAGCTTTGGTCAGCATTGCTGCTGGGACTGAAGCTCACAGAGCGGTCTTACTCTTCCTCCTTCCTACAAAGAGTCACTCGACATTTGTCTTGTTTTGACTTACGTCTTTTTAGTCACTTGCATTGTCAAGCTTTGACCTTTCTCTCAATACTTTTCTATTTCATACCGCATCAGGATGAGCAATCTCTACTCGGACTCGAGGAAGACTACCCGCGTCTGGGACGGATACAAGTTAGGACTTATGAAGTGCTCGAGTGACGTATTCGTCAGCAATTTCTTTGAGAATAAAAACCTCTGTGCACTCGTAACCTATGACATCAACATGGAAGCTCAGCATCTCTTCTGCCCTGGTCTGTATGATAGAATCATCCAAGATGATGTGGATGAGGCTGCGACGGTAGTTGGAAACGCCGTCGACACCATCGGCCAACTCATGCCAATGAAGACACATAAATCCATCCTAAATCACGTACCAGTGATCATGGAGAAAGATAAAGCCCATCCAATCTTCGATACTGCTCCTCCACTGCCCAAGATGCACCTAAAAGGCACGACTTGGGAGAAGGATGACAATCAGCTGATCATTTTCATGGTGCCGGCGGCTACGCCTCTGCCTTTTGGAATCAAAGTCCCTTATGGCAACCTCAACGATCCGGAGTACATGCGTTCCGTCAAGGCCCTCGGATCCGAGTACGAATCTCATGCTGAAGCAATCTATGCAGCAATGATGAATCACCATGACATCGACAAGGTGCTGAGGTCCATTACATCCAAGGGAGAAAAAGACAACTACCTACCTGGACAGGGGACTGGAGTTGAATGTAACAGGTTTCCATATATCCAAATGTCCCTCTTTAGAGATGCTCAGGAATGCCCCGGGGCTATGGAAGATCTCTCAGCCGTCTTTGCTCCGAAGAAGGCAGAATCAGCATCGGCAAACTCATCCTCGGCGCCTCTGCAGGCCTTGCCTCCCCAGACTTTCGTCATCGCTAGGCCTGAAGATGATGAGAAAAAGAAGGTAGAAGAGATGACTCTCAATCATCTCAGCCTCTTCTTTGCTTTCGACAATGACGTCTCTCTCTCGATAAAGGCGCTACAAACTTCGAGAATGGTCTCTCCAAGCCTGAATGGTCCGACTCGTTCCAAGAGATCCTAGACATGAAAGGAGAGACTAGGACCACGTCTTTTGTCGATCTGGTGGAGAGCATTTTTGCAAGCACGGTAGGAGTTGAGTTGGACATTTTCAACAAGAGATCGGCGATCACCGATGCTGCCTCCTTCATTTTCCTACCTAAGAATGCAGCCGCCCAGTTTCTCAAAGGAAATTTTAGCACCAAAACTATCAGCTTGAGTTTGAAGGAGAAGTGCGATGTTACCCTTGCCACCTATCTCTTCCAGGAGAATAGTAACAACAAGGTTGTCCTGCTGAAAGAGAGGGAAATTCGGGCCCAGGCCGAAGTCGATTATGATGTTCCCGAGAACCAGAGGTCTAAGGTGGACTCAATGATCACCGTGCCTGGAAGCCTATTCAACTATCAGCATGTAGTTGGGCTAATTGCCAATTGTATCAAGATTTGGACGAATCTCGTTCAGAAGGTTTTTAAGAGGGGCGATCTTATGCCAGTAATCGTGTCTTGTTTCATGGCAATGTTTGCCTGTTTGACAGATTTGACTAACAAGCGCTGGGTCAAAGACCACGAGGCCTCTCCCCCCCATTTCATCATCTGGCTTTGGAATGTTCTGCAAGGCATCTACATTTGCGCAGCTAAGGCAACCAAGATCCCTGGCAACATGTCCCTGTGCCACAAAGGTCAATTTGAAATGATTGACAAGGGCCTTTACAAGCAGATGATTTACATCACAAATAATGCAATTGAGAAGTGAGCTGTGCGATTTTTTATTTTACCCCATGATATTAATAACAACGTGATACTAATACTTACTTTCTGAACATTAGGATCTCGCATTGGGTGATGCTGGATACTCCCTGTGATATCATTCCAAGGAACACTCCCATGGCCATGAATCCAGAGGTGATTGAAAAAAAGAAGTACCAAGATCGTCTTGCCGACCTCAAAAAGCTCGTCGGAAATGGATCCAACAGATCCAATCTTTCCAGCAATCAGACTGGTGGTGGACAGAATCGAGGACCCAGGCCTCCTGCCAACAACACGAGCGATGCGGTCCTCAAGAAAATGAAGTTCAACACTAACGAGACCGGAGTCACCCTCACAGATAATGCCAAGAAGGGAGCCTTTGTCGAAAATCCTGAGAAAGGGCCTATCACTGCAGCTGACCTTTTCACGGGTTATGATGTGCCTCTTGCCGAGATGCATTGCTTCCATTTTCACATGGTTGGTAAAGAATGCACCAGGCACAACTGCACTCACCATCACACTCCCCTCACAAGGATGGACAAAGCCGAGCGCAACAAAATCCTAGGCCACATCATGAAGACGAGGTGTGTTTACATCAATCCTGCATTGAGAGGAAACAAGACATTGGTGGCTCTGCTTTCAAACGAACAGAGGGGTAAACTCTTCCCTTCCACCATTGGTGCGTCCAACTAATTTCATCACAAACGCATTACCTTCATTGACGACTACCACGTCAACCTCTGCATATGGACGCATCATATTGACATTTGCTTTACTCCTGTTATCAATTCATAGATAATTCAGTCATAAAAAATCCGAGCATTTTAGAACAAGAGTACGATCGTATTCATAGTCTTGCAATTAGACCTACCGTTGTTGTAAATACTCTCCCTGCAGATTCAAGAGCAGAAGTCAATCACAAGTTCTTCGAAATTCCTGCTCCTATGACTTTTAAAAGAAATGAAGCAGACCTAGTTCTGGAAAAGTATCAAAGAGACTTCGGTGCCGCCTCTGCCAAACCCATCGTCACAGTGAAACAAGGTGAGACCATCCTACCTCCTTCAAACATACAACCTCTGTATAACCCTCATGTTGAGAACATGAGAGTTGATCCCCACGCTAATTATCCATCCAAGAGTCAGTTAATCCAAGAATGTCACATGAAGCCAAAGCTAGATATCGCTTTCCGAGTCGACGTCCCTGATTTAGACGATGTGATGCTAATGATGCTTGGGGTCAGTAGGTGCGGCATTCTTTCGCAGAACGATTGGAATGCAGTTAAGTGTCTCGACTCAGGATACAACGAGTTAGTAAATATGGCCGAGAGAGTAACAAGCATTGACTTCTCTCAACTACGAGAGCCACGCCTGGATTATGCCGAGCAAAAATTGATCCAAAGCGAGAGAGTCGACATGGCAGCATCCTGCCTGCTTCACTACGGAGGTGATCTTGGGACTTTGGTTTGATATTGCGGAAACGAATTCACGGCTGCACATAGAGACCCAGATGAGATCCTAGCCGTGGTGCAGGGGCATGTCAATGACGAGGACTACGAGCAAATGGAGCGTATTCTATGCGAAGGATGCCCTTCAAAATTCACATTCTTCTTTTCAAAAGCCAATAAAAAGAAGATGATGGAACGTGGAAATTGCACATCCGTGGACTCGAACCAAGATGTAGTGGCAAAGACGATGAACAAAGAAGACAGAAATAGTCATCTGATTACCCTGCCATCGGTCATCTGCCGCTTTTGCCCCTATGCTCACAACATGGGTCAAACAATGAATATGAAGAAAGAGAATGCCCGTCTTTGCTGGGATGGTTCCAACAAAGACGCTGCAGAAGATTGGGCCATGAACGACGATGTTTACATGGAAGACGAGCCATTGATCACTTTTGGGAACACCAAACTCCAATTCATGCAACATCTCTACAATCTCAGGATATCCTACCCAACGACAGAGATTTGGATCGGTACAGCCGACATAAAAGCGTGTTTTAGGTGGCCCAAATTGCATCCAGACATCACCGGTGCATTCGGCTTTATCATGGGTTTTCTCAACTCTTTTTTCTTAATGACATCCATGGTCTTTGGATTTCGTGCAAGTGCCAATTCCTGGGAGCCTTTTGCCGAGCTATTGAATTTATGACTGCCGTCTTCTTTACCAAATTTGAAGAAGACATTATTACCCACCAAGAATTCATTGATTTGGTTCTTTTCGACGACTTGCCCCCTCCCAAAACGGTCTTTGAAAGAGCTCATCCTTGCAGCATCAATCAAGGCTGCTGCGATGAAGAGGGGAATCAATGGCCCATTGGCACCAACATCTACGTTGACGACTGTCTCATAGCCGCAGTGCATTTTCATATGGTCAGACTTCTACGCTCCGTCATCGAAGCAATCTTTGTCGTCTGTGGACGACCTGAGACAAGCAGAAGGCAATGTGCACTGGCAATGGATAAATGGGAAGGTTTGCTAATTAGCTATCATTCAGTGCTTCTAGGGCTCCTCTTCAACTTGAGAACATTGACAGTAGCAATGACCAAAGAGTATCTAGAAGAGCTACGGGATTTGCTCAAAAAAGCATGGCATAAGAGCAGAAAATCCTTTTATATCAACGAATTGGAAGTCCTCTTGGGCAAATGCGCCAGGCTTGGCGAAGCAGCTAACTGGGTCTATCACTTGATGACCCACATGTATACCTCCTCTTCTTTTGCATTACGGGAGAACAGAGAATTTCTTGGAAAGAATTCCCCAAACTTCGTAGCATACATAAAGAAGATCAAGGAGCTCCGCAAGAGGGCTGCAGAGGATACTAGCGACGTGAAGGACAATATTGCCCACATTAACTTTGCCATGAAGAAAAGTTCACAGAGTGTTCACAGATCTAAACGCGAATATTATATTGGAAAAGAGATGCGTGCAGAGATAAACTTCCTGGCCGAAGCCTTAAAAGAAGACTCGGGAGTCGAATGGGAGACACCCATCGCCCATATGATTAAAAGAGATCCGACTGCACCTGTATACTCGGACTCGTGTTTAGACGGTGGCGGTGGCTTCTCAATCGAACTCTCCTTCTTCTGGTATTTAACATGGTCTAGACCCGTCTACCTATGGACAATCAAATTCATCTCTGACCAATCTGATCCAAGATTCGTTAGCATCAACGTCTTGGAGTTTGCATCGGTTATTATCAACTATTGCACTGCAATGACAGTCATTGAAATGACAGACTTCACCGATGACCCTTGGCCAGTATTATTGGCATGGTGTGACAATTAGAGCGCTGTACGCTGAGTGACTCATGCATGTCTCAAATCAGAAATTGGAAGGGCACTCGGTCGCTTCTTCTGCGCATTGTTGATGAATTCAAGGCTGGGGATCAACTCGAAATGGATCTCCACAAAGGACAATTTTATTGCCGATGACATTTCACGTCTGAAACAATTATTGATTGAAAAAATCCAACTAACCCTCATCCTTCCATCGATTATTCAATCCTCTTCCAGAATATCCCCAATTACAGACCTGCAAGAAATTTGTCCCGAGCAACGACTTGAATTCATGCATCAAGCGAATTCTGTTAGAACGGAGCTGTCCAAGTCTCGAACAGATAAACAAATTAAAACGAGTAGGACTTGGCAAGCTTATTTCATCAAGTGGATGCAAGGATATGGCTTAAATGATCCATGTGGCAACTATACTATCAAGACTCAAATACTTGCTGTATTCATCAAGAGTATTATTAACGGAGAAAGTATCAAGAACAAGAATAACATCAGAGCTTTGACAGTCAAAGAGTACACCAACGAGATCAACGCCTTACACAACCTTCGAAATCTCGATCCTCCCATAGTCTTCACTGATAAAAACAATCAATTAGCCATGCTCATCTCCAATCTCGAGAGGGAAGAAGACATAGCTAAGCAACGCAAACCTCTAACAAAACAAATGGCCGCCGAGATAATCAAGCGAGGCCGGGATGCACCTTTCACTTCCAACGAGTCCTTACTCAGAAATACAGTCATCATAGCACGTAAAATTGGTCCACGTGCAGCTGAGTTCACCCAAAAGACAGCCAAGAGACCTGACTACCATGAATATCAGAGTGGCAAACGGCTTATCAAGTCTATCTGCATAGATTGGCTCACTTTCCGCAATAAACGTGGTAACAAGATCAAAAATCCAGCGAGGACCAGAGCCTCCGTCCATTCTGTCGCTATCAAATGGAAGATTCAAAAGAATAGACGTAATGGAGAAGATCTAATGTATACCCGGGATTATGACAACCCAGAATTGTGTATGGTCGAATCCTGCATAGACCTTTTCATTAGAGCCGCTATCGTTGGCCAAGATACCGATTTGCCTCTTTTTGTCTACGAAGACAAAGAAGGCACGATGAAATATCTCACTGCAAATGCTACAACGAAGTACATCCAGATGGCAGCAAAAGCAGTACATCCTGACTTGACTACATCTGAGCTAAGTTATTATTCTTGCCACTCTTTCAGAGTTTGGGCTGCTGTTCTGCTTAATGAAGCAGGCAAAGACGGCGACGTCATACGAGTTCAACTGAGATGGCTTAGTGACGCCTACCATGTATATCTACGAAACACTGAGAATAGAGCAGACTTACATAACAAAGCTCTGGAAAGCAATTCAAAAAAGATAACTTTTGAACTCACTCACGGCAATTTAGCAGACGTCAATGACGCCGCCGTAACAATTGATGAGGAAATGGCTGATACACTTGACGATGAATAAGACCATTTTGATTCACAAACCTTCTTCACGTTCTTTTTTTTTTTGCATCATGCTCGTCTTAGATTTGGCAAGGCACAATAAAAGACACACAC